>JARHVA010001261.1:1025000-1035000 GCA_037957365.1 Torreya grandis | reverse complement strand
TGTATATTATAATACAAATTCTAATATATTCACTTCCATCAAGCATATGATTTCAAATGGCCATGGAATTAAAATTTATATATTATAATATTAAATATGAGTATGCCATTTCTACAATGATATTAATGGATTAAATAATTTGAGAAAAAATAATATTTTATCAAAATATTTTTTAATATCAAAAATTCCTTTTATGCAATGAATTTGAAAAATAATTATTTGATATATATATATATATATATATATAAATAATATAATATATAATATTATAATTAATATATTTATATATTTTAATTATTGATAAAAAATAATATTTATTATTATTATTAAGTATAATTATTATAATATAATAATTTATAATATTATTATATTGAATATATATTATAATTAATATATTATTACTACTATTATTATTATTATTTTATTAATTTAATTAATTAAAAAAAATTAAATTAAATTAATTCTTAAAATATCTATTTAATCAATGAGTGGTACAATATTATCACCACCAATAGGTATCTCACCATGAATGAAGATTATAAACATTCCAAGGTGAGTTGGGCAATGATGGTGAGGTGAATTGATATGGTATTTTAAGTGACAGACTCGATGAACCCTGGAAAGTTACACATTCAAAGTTTAGTGGCATGTCACATCGATCAATACAATTTGGGTGTGTCATTTGTTGGATAAGTGATCAAATTTTGAAATATTAATATCTTGGATAAAATCCTCTTGGTGCTTAGTGTCTGTACATGTGGTCTCCTTGCTTAGATATGGATCCTTCATGGTTCAAGTTTATTCATAGGAAGACAGGGAGCTTTTGTGGAACAAAGTCCCATCACCAAAGACATTTTAATATCTTATATTTATAATTATTATATATAAATGTAGTTTCTAAAAATTAAATGTTTTGTCCCTAACTTAGAGACATTGTAGTACTAATTAGATCCAAAAATCAGATTTGAAGTTCTTTCATATTCAAATCAATTATCATGACGTCCTCCACCACCCTCGATAATATAAAATAACCAATCAAAGATGTCAACACATAGAAATTTGTGGACCCATTTTGAATTGGTGCAAATCATGTAATTGGGTATGCTACCAATATTTTGACACCTATAGAAATTACAACAAGGCCATACATAAATTACAAATGGTGAAATATTTCAATGTGAGCTGGGTAGTGATCATGAGGGGAAATGACAACATATTTCATGTGATATTGTACACTAGAGGAACCATATCATACACATTCTATAATGACACTAATATGAGGGAAATACATTAAGGTTATGGATTTTATCTTATTGTGTTTTTTGGTTGAACTAAATACTGAAGCATTTTTAAAGTTCATGCCACATGGTTATTTAATGGGGCATTGTTCATCATACAATGTGAATGCCATGGTAGAGGAGTCACCATTTGAGAGAAAAGGTGGTCAATTGGTGATCAATCATAGGTGGTAAGGAGGGTTGGTAAGTTTAATTCTAAAGCATTAAGGATTGCTCACATCATACACATAAATGGGGAATTTACTCTAGAAATGAAAAGAAATCACTTACCCAAAAAGATCCCAAAAATTAAATATACATACATACATACATATAGAAAATTAAATTAAGAAAAAAAACTAGGAATGTATAAAAAAGAAGGTGAACCATACATCTTTGCAATAAAATTTGTAATGGCCTCATAGAAATATGTTAATGCCCAAATGCCACAACATAAACATTTGTTGAGCTACTCAAATAATACCTATTGAGTTGCATATCTTGACATGTATTTAAATATATGGTATGCACCAAGTATCTCATATGGCCTCACCTCTAAAGAGACCCTCGGTGATCATGATGTTCTATGTCCCAAAGATAGATTAGACACAAAGACACCACATGTCTTTCAATAAGTGGTAACCTTAGATTGCAGGGTAGAAAATAGTTATCACTAAATATTATGAGACTTGAAGGCCTGAGATGCCACTGGATGGTGACTTTCCATGCATTTAGATGCTAGAATAAGTGGTAAATATTATAGGCAACTGATAGGCATAGATTCAATGCAAACATGCCATGTGTCAAAGTGCAAAAGTTATATAAGCAAGTTATGATGCTACCAAGTGATAGTATCTTGAGGGCCTATTTGGGATGTTTCTAGAGCTCACCTCTATGAATAACTTTAAGGGATTGCAATGCTAAAATGTTTTATTTCCCATCCAATCATGAGTGCTTTCATGATTTACTATAGATGGAATTATATGGTGAAAACTATGACTCTGGGATTTCCATTGATGACATGGCCCATATATGTTAATTGGAATTCCATTCTATGTATTTCTAAAATGCTGTTTGTAGAAGAGGAGGCCTAACTAATTCTTTAGATGATGCCACCTCCTCTCCTCTTAATAAATTAACTTCTTCCCCATGCGAGGTAGTAGGTCATAGCTAAAGCACTTCCTCTTTTTTAACATAAAATGTTAGAGCATCCTCGTTCTCTATATTAAGACCACATATATAAGACACCTTAAATATTTTCCCCACCATAGGGGAAAATGCATCGAATTTCATGAATCTATATAATGCGATAGATGGAAAAGGATGACCTTACACAAATCTTTCCTCTCTCATAGGTCGTAAAGGCAGGGCCTCCATAAGTCTTTCTTTATCCATAGGTGTAAAGGGCATCTCCCTCTCTATTTATATAGACCATGCTTCTTGTCTACAACTCCCTCACATGTTAAGCTCTTGGGGGCATGAAATGTATACTACTTCTACTTCATCAGATGTTATGCTCATAGGGCATGAAATCTTGAAGAGACACAAAAGAGAAGGACAGTTCTTTTCTGCATCTTAATCTAGAAAAATAATCCTACAACCTTGGCACTCTAAGATATTACATCTGATCAACACATTTCATTCAAAATCCTTAAATCTCAGTCATGAAAACTATTCTATCTATACCCTGAGATCATAGCATTCCATTTATTCCCTCCCTTAGTCATGGATTGAATAGGTTTTTTTTTAGGTCACCTAAAATCTTGAGAAGATATCCCAAATTGATGAGTGCCAGTTGTAGAGATGGACACAACATCATGATGGGCTAGTTGAAAGAATAAAAATGGGAAAAATACAATTATCAATGTACTTGTTTTGAGGTTTTGCTTTTTTACTTTATCTATTTTCCCATTTTAATGTTTAATACATTTGAATATCTCAATGGAAAAAAGGATCTAGTTATAAATAATGATGTGTTGAGATATGTGTTGTCACAAATTCAAAAACCATTGAGACACAAGATGTTACTTTATTTGTAAGATAGTCAACAATGGAGAAATATTTCAATAACTTTATTAGTCTGAAGAACAGTTTGCTAACATTCTAACAAAACCTTATCAAATAATACTTTTGAGTATTTTAGAGAATACATAAGTGTAATTGATATTCATTGTATTAAATATTAAGGGGGAGTGTTAGATGACATGTCTATTTTACTGGTAGTCAAATTGTAATATTACCTACCTTGATGACATGTCTAAGATAGTTGAAATCATGTTGATCTTTGCACTAATGTTTGTTAGTGTTTTGCCATCTTTTTGTTCCATGTGAATATCTCAATTACACAAAATATCTTTCCATCCACACCAAGTTATATATGAATTATTTAAATAAATTAATGAAAATATTATCACTTTATTCATATTTTTTGTATCTTGTCTAGAGGATTCAAAAAAGCATAAAATTGAATATTATTGTATCCATTGTAGTGGCCTAGTTTGATGTATGAGAAATGAAGCTCTCTTAGTTTTCAAAATCTAAATAAAATCTCAATTTCTATTTTATCTCTTTTGTTGTATCACACTAAGTATAATTTATATGTATATGTGTTTATTCTATCTGTGTTGAATGAATGATTTTGTTCTTTCAACTTATGTTATATTTACTTTAAAATTATTATTATTTGTGTTATATTTTTTTAATTAAATGGTTTAATTTCATTAAGTTAAAACAATATATAATACATCGCTAATAAAAAAATATGGGTGGAAATATCACACCCCAAAATCACAACCACACTGAGTTTAAACAAGCCTCAAGAATAGAGAAAAGTCCACAAAAGGCCACCTTAAGGCAATAAATACCAAGGCTAAACTAACTCAAGTGCATATGAACCAAAAAAATGAAAAAAATCACAAATAATTAGGAACCCATTAAGCATTAACATCAAACATGGAAATAGATAGAGGTAGAGGATCTTGAGAGTTCCCTCCCCACCCCCTTAAGCAGGGGGTTACCATCAATCTGTAAGGGATCCCAACCATGAGTCTTCTAGTTATTTTTAGTATCATCATCTTGCTTAATTATAAGATCCATATAAGGCAACTTGTCTTATGGAGGAGAACTCCAACCCCTCCCTGTCAGATCTATTGTATGGAGATGGCCAATAAAAGTGAGGATAAGATTTCCTTTGGATTATAGACCATTATCTATGAGATTGTTGATGCTTACCCCCATGCCCATTCTTATAGGGGGAGTGTTGGTTGTGGGGATCTGCAGGCTCATGATTGACCACACAAGGAACATTCCCCCAATGGTATAAAATAATTTTTAGATGGTGAAATTCAACCCAAACTTTATATGTTTAACTATGCATTTGGAGGTTAACATTAGATATTGCAAAAAAAACTTAGTCACATAAAATTATTTTCTATATCTTCATGATTAAAACATGCTTTATTTTAAGTTTTCAAAATCTGAAAAAGAATGCCAATATGGAAAATATGCAAGAATCTATTGTATCTTGTAGGAAGTAAGGTGGAGTCCCATGGTAGATCCATATTCCAAGGGAACATTTAAGTCCTAAAGGGCTTGAAGAGAGATTGAATACATCTTCAACCAGACTGAGCATGAGATCAAAACCAAAAGTGGTGTTTATGGTATTTTGGCTAGTGATGGGAAGGGTAGATGAGATCTGAGATCTCCATGTGTATGAGTTGATCACCCACAAGTAGACCTTGGTAAATAATACACCAAAAGAAATGGAATATTTTAGGTTCAATGAAATTTGCCCATATATTATCAAACCTTCTAGCCCAAACATGATGAATGTATTTAAGATTCCATTGATGATTAAGGGTTTCAGATTCAATATGCTAAGAGGATAAAAGATTATACCTCAAATGAGAAAAATATCAACAAAATGACGTAGATGTAGGCCAAAACTAATCTATCCACCATAGTGTAAGAAATTAACACCATTTTTTAAAAATACTCTTTAGGTATGGAACTATGCAACTCAAAAATGGACTTTGCATCTTCACTATTAAGCTTCAACTTAGCCTTCACAAGATTCCATGGAAGCTAATCCTGAATGGTTTTGTAGAATAGATCCCCAATCATATGAACCCCTGATCCAAAAATTGAAAGCTTTGTTTGAAAGATAATTCAAGAAACAAGAACAAAAAAATTCAAATAATGCTATCTCTGATAAGAGATGTTTTATTGATCAAATTTGTAGACCCAAACATATGCTTAACTCTGAGAAGAGATGTCTGATTTCCCATTTCGGGTTACATATTCATTTATACATGTTTTGAAGGTGTGGGGAGGATGTGTAAGGTCACCAATCTTGAGGGAGATGAATTGGTTTGACTTCCATGATTTAAAACAATACAAAATTTGAGGAATTACTATTTTTAGAAACTTACTATTTTTAGACTACATTACTAAAATTGAAATTTGGGACACTTACGTTGGGTTTTATGGGGTCAAACTTCATTTATCAAATCTCAATTCCATCTCATGATGTTCCCCTCATTATTAGCTTTCCAACAATTCAAATGGTGAGTCAATTGGAACTACGGTGCAAAAGTTATGGCTCCCGAAAGTTCTGCCATCAACTAGGGTGGACCCATCACCTGAATTGTCATCTGAATTGTTCTCTGGATCAACACCTTTTTTAAATAGCCTCAAAATTTTAATCTAATCAATCATGGAAAAGGGAGAATTATGGAAATTCAACATGGGATACCACCATAAAGAGTGAGCATTAAGTGAGAGACCGCTTCTAAACCCTTTCCCCATGAAAATGAGGTGATGTTTGAGCTTCTCCCAATCCTTCTAGATGCTTTGACTGACAAAAGTGCCCCCTATATTAACATGAACAGGGGTGATGAGAATGTTTTGAAAACCAATCCCTTGCCATGTCTTTCTACCAAGAGGGTAGCCTTGAGAGATGCAATTCCTTAATAATATTTCTAGGCTTTATCCCCTTCTAGGCTTCTAATAATCCATTTGACACTAAAAGAAAGACCTTGGAGCTTAATGCCAATGATCCCAAGCCCATCAACATCTTTAGGTCGACATCAAATGGCCTAAGAGACTCTGTGAAAAACATGATGCCCCATAGAATTGGTCAATAGAATGTCTCTTAAGAGTTTCTCAAGATTAACATAAAAAACATTGGAAGGGACCCAATAGGATGAGTAGTAAACCTGAGTAGCAGTGAGAACCTTAAACAAATCTGAAACTTTCCATCTAGATTCAAGGGTTTGGTGATCTAGAAGTAAAATTTTTTCTCAATTCTTTGAACCACATAGGACCACAACTCAATGAGTGAGGCTTTAAAATCAAAGGGAATGCCTAAGAACTTAAACTGCACTCCAGGGGAATCCATTGCCATTGGTATCATTTCAACCAATGAAGTTTGAGAGAAAGGGACTAGAGTCTTATGCCATTGAATAAAAAACCCAAAAACAAGTCAGAAAGTATTTGGGAGTCCATTACATGTTTCTTTTCATTTTGAAAGGTTTAGGTATTTATATATGTAATCCATTTTAAAAAATTACACCCTCAAAATAAAATAGAATATTTTATTTTAAATTTATTAATAATTTTAGAATTTATAATTTTTTGGAAAGAAGCACTACCTTTTATTTATTGATTTAAAATAAATAAATAAATAAATAAAATTAATTATTTATAACACACAAATTTGTTGCTTATGTAACGGATCATGTAATGGACCCTATACCTTTCCATCCGATTTCAAAAATGAAGGTAACACTTTCTTTATACAACTCTTAAATTTTGCACTGACCATTCCTAGGGAAGCAATACTAATTACCCTTCATTTTATTGTATTCTACAACTTGATTCATGTGCCCCTGAGTTGGCCTAATGGTAAAGAACATGTGTGCTCCTGGAAGGGATGTCACAGGTTCAAATCTTGCAGGGGGTAGGGATTGCTCACCTCGTATTCGTAGCACAATAAGGTGCCTCCCCATGATGAAAGTACGAGATGGTCCCATACGCTGAACATGCCTTGTAGACCATAATCAAGGCATTAATTGACATCGTGGACCTTAAAAACATTATTATTATTATTATTATTATTATTAGAGTGGCACGGCGCAAATGACACATAATATGCCTGTCTTATTCATCCATTCAAGTGCATCCTATCTAGTGGGGTCTGATGACTTTTCAAAGTTGAAATCCATCCACAACAATAAAAGTGGTTCGGTGAATTGCTACCACATTTCAAAGCAACTGCTGTAAGGGATTGTCACAATAAAGGAAGGGGTTTACTGCCAAAAAACATTTGGCAGCTGCACTGTGGGCTGCTCTCAACAGTTTATCAATAATGACGGACAATCCATTTTCATATAAGAAAACAATTTTGCAATGACCCAGTTTGTACTATTGGTCAAAATTATTTATGGTGATAAATCTTATAGTGTATACTTAATTAAATATAGTTAAGTTTAAATTCTAATTCAATTCTAAAGTAATTAAATTATATCAGAATTATTAATGATTCGGGGCTTTCATGCTCCATTATTGTTAACAACTGTGCAGGAAAAAAGAATGTACATTTGGAATACAAAGTCACCCATCATTTGCAGAAATAGGTTAATGGCAAGTCTGTGCCTATGGCACAACAAATATCTATTACAACTTTGCACAGAGCCATCTAAAATCAAATATATCTACTGGTTATTACATTGTCTCGGCTAATTTAAGGACTGTTTAAAAAGCTTTGAAAGGATAAATTGGTTGTCATCTTTCCCGTCATGTATTTAAAGGCCCAACCACTTCTTTTGGATTGGCTTAAAATCAACGCCATGAATGCCATTTGTTTTAATGGGGACCAAAACAACCGCTGAAAGTAAATATTCCTATGGTTACCTCAGGTATTTATTTATGTTAAGTGGTTGATACACATCTAGAATAGACTGTTTTGTTCTTCAATTTATCAACTTATAAGTTTGTGACTCATTCTTCTCTTATTTTTTAGGAGGATTATTTTTTTAATTATTAAAGTGGAGAGGAATTTCGGTTTATACAATATACGTAAACATCCTATTTTTATGGTGGGCCCCAAAGATCAAATTTGACAATGCCATCAAATCCATCTGAAAATTGCAACTGAAAAAAGTCATCAAACAATATTCAAAGTTTATAAAATGATTGAAAACATAATGGTGTAAATGAATGGATAAGTGCCGGTAGTTTGGGAGATAAAAAGTGGTATTTTTTTCAAAAATGTTGGTTATGTATGGTTTGTTGGTTTTTGTTTTGTTTTGTTTTTTGTTTTTTTTTATTTATTTTTTTTAAAATTAATTTTATGGTTTTTTTACACATGTATATTAAGCTTGCTTAGTTAAAATACTTAGATCACTCAGGGATAATAATGAGGTTATTAGTTGCATATGCACATGCTTATTTATAGTCAACATGGTTGTACTATCCATTTGGCAATCAATGTTGACATGTGGGGTTTGACATGTTTCACATAGGTTTAGTATTCACTTGGAAATAGAGCTGTGTTCTCATTGTCAAATGGATGTGGCTCAATACCTCTTTTCTACCTTTATAAGGACCTCTCCACCAAGGCATTCATGATGGATTGTGCAGAGTATTACAATATAATAGTTTATCTAGTGTAGAGTTCAGTAGGTTATTTATCTTTTAGGCCATTTATTATTGTGCTACAAAGCCTGTTAAGCCTTTGAGCTTGGGTGTGTGCCAACAGGATTTTGTAAGATTTGTATAACAACCTTCTTCACTAATACATGCTATTATAGTTTCTACTCTCATTATGATTTTCTGCTTCAACAAGGTTGTATGTTTGATATTCCATTATTTGATCTTCGATGTCTCATATGTAGATGATTCGAACATGGTATCATAGTGGGTACTAGGATCTTCGAACTTCGTATTTCATTTGTTGTTGCTAATATGAAATTTTGAGTGGAATTTTGTTTAGTAGTTTCATCCATAAACTGCTAAGAGGTAACCTACATATCATGCGTTGCTCTATGGATTCATCCTCCCTTTAAATGCATTTGCATTGGAATTAACATTGTTATTCAGCGTATACATTTTGCATGAGATTTATTTGCCTACAAAACCACTTGCATTTTTTTTGTTTTTGGTTGTATTAACTTTTATTTGCAGATTTGAAGTTTTTTGGACAAAATAACCATTCAACATCTTGATTGGGGTGAGTTATACATGATCAAGCTACCATCAATGGAATTATAGCCTACTACATACTCTCAACCCCTCCACATTGCCCTTGGAGACCACCAATGGCATTCTGATTAAAAATATGGGGATTTTTTGCCATTTCAAATTTGTTAATGGCATTTTGAGTACTTCTAGGCCTGCTAAATGGATTCTAAGCTTCCTCCTTCAAGTTGACTCATCTACCCTTGAGTTATCCACCATTTCATGTTATTTCATTTGGTCAAAAGTGCCATCCAACCAGCTTTATAGGATGCTGAAGCCATTCACACTATTCTATGCATCGCCAATGACCTAAAGATGCATCTAACATTGATTTAATTCAAAAATTCAACATTTTTTCACTCTTTAAATATTGATTTGTGAGCTATAATACGTGAATCACTTATAAACTAGTTGGTGGGGCTTATTTTGTAAGAATGAAGTGTGGTGGGAGGTCAAAGGTTCAACTCCCACTCACACCATTATTT
>JARHVA010001261.1:962500-1020000 GCA_037957365.1 Torreya grandis | reverse complement strand
AAATTTAGGTGGGGATGAATAAATATTACTTCCTTCAAAGATTTTATGCATTCACATCCCATAACATCACAAAAGCATTTTTGAAAAAAAGCTGTATTAATTTTTTTGAATAACTATTACTTACTTTCCTTAAATATGACACAAGATTCATATCTTGCTTCAATTCATAAAATTTATATGGCATAATGAAAATTTAACTATCACTATTAACTAGGATCATCAATTGAATAATTGTAATTTTATTGTCAAACATAAGAGACATAAGATGAAGATTTGTATAAATGGGAAAGTTCTCATCTATTTGTTCAAGTCATGATTGCAGATCTTTATCTTCAATGCTTTTTGGCTAAAAAATATCATTTCCATCATGTTATGGGTAGTGAACAATGTCTAGGACCATGTTATTATCCTCTAAGAATGCATGTTCAAGAGACATAGTATCTATTCTAGGATTAATAGCATCCTTCTCTATATACAGAAGCACGTAAAATGAAAACTATAAGTTGTTTACACAAACTAAAATAACCTTCACATTTAATGAAATATTATAATTACACATTTAACCATAATTATTGAATATAACAGACATATACATGGTAACCCATATATTGATTAGTGTTGAAATATTAATTTTATGTAGTCAGGAGACAAGTTCTTAACCTCTAAATAACATTTCCACTTTCAATATCTCCCATTGAAAATAAATCAATTCTAATAGATCATGATAGGAATATCACATATGCTTATAGGATATTGACCTATGTATATACAAGGATACATTAGGATGCTTCAATACACATAAAAATTGGCAAAAAATGTTGTTAATGATCAATCAAAATTTGGATATCTCCATCCCCATGCTTTGTGATTGAAAATTGACATCACCACCATGTAAGGGATGTCTATTAATGTATAAAATCACATTCTTAGATTTTTTTAACTCTTGGTACGAGACAGAGTTATCTTTATATCATCAATAATGTCATTTCTTATATGAAAAATTGTAACTTTTAGGAAAACTATATATACATAAACATGAACTCTAAATCATTTAAATTTACCAAAATAACCTTCATCTATGTGTTGAATACCTATAATTTCATCCCATACTATGATGATCTAAAATTTTATATGAATATATCACATATCATATAAAATTTATTACTGAAATGTTATTGTTATGCAATCAACAGACAAATTCCTATCCTCCAACTGACATTTCCACTTCCATAGCCTTCACTTGAAAATATAATTTTTCAATGCGTCAAAAAATGTATATCACATATGTTTCCAGGGTAATGACCTTAAAATTCACTCATATATTTATTTTTAATGTCTCCCTAACACAAAAAAATATGAACAAATGTTATCAACATTCAAGCCACAATTAGAAGTCTCCACCTCTAGTGCTTCATGGTGAAAACTTGGAATCACTACTACATTATAGGTCATAAATAGGATATAATACCATGTTTTTCACCTTTGAACCTATTGATTGATGATATGGCATACTATTATATCCTCAATAACATCCTTATCTATATGAAAAAAATACCTTTTTAGTAAAATCTTCATATGAACATAAAATTAAAACCATAATTCATTTACATGAACCAAAAGAACTTTCATGTGTATTTTAAATACCTTTAATTACAAACTAAAACATGAAAATATAATATAAGATTATAATATGTGGTAGACCATATACTAATAAGTGCTAAAATGCTATTTTTACGTAGTCAAGAGATAAGTTCTTGTTTTTCAGATGAAATCTCTACTTCTAGGACCTCTCCTTCAAATTCCATTGATTCTAATACATTAGGATAGAAAAATAACATATTTTCCCAAGACTAAAAACTATGAATCCAATTAGATACATGTTTTTATATCTTCTCTAGCATACATGTTTCTAAGGGAATAGAAACCAGAAGTAGCAAAAAAGACCAGCAAACAAAGGCGAAACATCTTGCTTCTATTCTGGATAAATCTGGAAAAAGAGATGAGCAGCTTTTAAAAGTGAAGTCGGATGTTGGCTTTCTGGACAAACCTGGAAGAAGACCCATAAGGAAAATCAAAGAGCTAGAAAGTAAGCAGAATATAGCTGATGGAAGGCAGGCAACAATTCTGGATTTTACCCCTAAAAAATAGTTATTAAATCATTATTTGGAAATTAGGGGGCTGAATGTATAATGAATATAGAGGTTGTCCCTATATAACCTTAGGCTGTTGCTACTTTTTAGTAGGTTTCAGGAATGCTTTTCCTGGTGCATGTTAATGCTTTATCTTTCTTGATTCTGTAATAGGGCTTTAGGGCCCCTTCAAAACCTGTTTTTACCTTAATCTAAAACATTCACAATAAATTTTGTCAAATTCCAAGCCACAAGTTGGAGATCTCTACCTTCAATGCTTCATTACTAATAAATGAGATCACCACCATGTTGAGGGTGCAAAATAATGTCTATAATTATGTTACTAGCCTATGATCATCCCCAATTAAGAGATAGAGTACCCATTATAGCCTTTTGAAAGTCCTTCCCTATACAAAAAAAAAAAAGTGAACTTGAGATGCACGTAAAATGAAAATTTAATCCATTTATATGAATTGATATTTTTTTTATGTAGTCAAGAGACAAGTTCTTATTATCCAACTAGAATTTCAACTTATGCGACCTCCCCTTTGATAGTAATGGTAAGAAACTTTTTTAAATATTTTATTAATATTCTATTAGCTTCAAAAATATTGAAATATATACTAATCATGTCACCAATGTGAAGGTGGAAGCTTATTTTTCACCACTAACCCGTAATAAAAAATGTTAGTAAGTAATTAAATTGAAATTTATATGTATTATTTAAAATATCAATAAAACATGATAAATTTAAATAAAATTATGTTTGAGAACAAAACATGCCTTTTAATTTCTATCCAACTAACCATTGGGATTTGATCTACACTTGATATTAGAAAACTTTGATTCATAGTTAGACTCACGAATCTTTTGTAGATTTCTATCTAATGTGCTACTTGAATATTGAGCAATTAAAAATTTATTTCACAAACCAAATTTGAATAATGTAGTATCTTCCTATATATTTCATAGTCTTTAAAAACATATGCATCTACTTTGTTATAAGATATTGTCAAAGCCATGTTTTAGTAACTACTAGAAACTGAGTGGGATAGTCAAAATTTCCCCATATGCGATAGAGGAGGTTAAAAATAATCATATACACACCAAGACAAGTAGTAATATGTTAAATATTCATTATCCTCATCCATAATATTTGAAAAACATGCCCTACATCACAAAATAATACTTTTTTTTTAATAATGATGATAAAAGATCATGATAATTTAGTACATAATGGTTATTAAACCTTGTTACACTAGATCAAATACATGTGTCAACATCATCTGATGATGTCATATTTTTAAGTTGTAATGCCATTGGATCTTTATATGTTTTGATTGAAATTAAAGCTATACAAATCCATTCATCACACCCACTCTTGTGACTCTCACTCCTTGAAAACAAAGTTTGAGAATTCAGAACAAAAACATGCAATTTGCCACATATGAAGAATTCAAGAACCTAAATTTGAGACACAAAATTATTATAGCTCACTTATTCCTATTAAAGTCATATAATCCTCATACCTTTCTAAATTTTATTCCTCCATCAACAATAAATATCTACAAAAACCAAAATTTTATTGAGCACCATAGGCCATTTTATCATTATATTTTGTAATGGTATTTACACCAGTCAAATCAGTGTCAGCTTATAACTTTTAGTCATATCTTATAAGGGTTATTTTAACAAATTATCTATACTATCATTTTCTCCTTTTACATGGATAGTGTTAGTAAAACTTTAAATATGTTATATACAAGAGGTAACATCTATCCTCATCAAATAGTAAAACATTTGTGGTATTAAATTATGATATGTAATTATCTAACCAAACATAATGTTGATTGAAATTAATGTTCCTAGCAGTAAAATTTCCATAGTAGATATTAAAAAACCTTGCACATCTTCTTTAGAATGTGATCAATCATCATTAACATATAAATAGTACTCGCTTAATATTTTTGTGACCTTGATCTATACTATCATGTGCATGCATAAATGTTATATAGAAAAAATGGAAACCTTTACTAATTTTTAGTACTATAACCTAACTTCTATATATGATTAAAATGTGTACCTCTAAAAAAATTGAAATACTACAAAAATATTAAAAAATGGGAATGTGTCATTTATTAAATTGAATTTTTTATCGAACCATTGATCTATATGTGTGTGTCTTACATGCTCAGAAAATAGTTCTTCCCTAAATTTGACCATAAATTTTGAAACATGGAATTTTTTTAATAAGATATTATATTTTAGATTCATTTCCATATTTTAATAGATATTCCAAAGATTTTTGTATTATAAAACCAACTAATTATTTTCTAGTTCTTTTTTATACTTTCTTCATGGATATAATTTTTCAATTTTGGAAATCCACCATAAATGTTGAAAGTTACATCCAAACATTTTTTGTTAATAAAATAAAAATCCATCTTTTTTAAAAATAAATGCTTGGAATAAATTTTTTGGTTGATTTTAGTTGGACTTCCATGCCAAAATCCTAGAAACATGATGTTAATATGTAAAGTACAAAATACACCACAAAAAATATCATAAGTCATCGATAAGACAACACATTTCCCATAACAATAAGTGGTGCATGTGTAATTTATTTTGACATAAATTAGTCTGGTCATTTCAAAACATCCTTGAATAGTAGTTTTTAAAAATATTTATATAATAACTTGGATTACCATTATGTTTGTGTCATATCCATGACATTTTTCAAATTTGTTTCATAATTATGATAACCCAATCTTGATTTCACTATGTATCTTATATTGGGTGAAACCCTTCTATTGTCTTTACATAATTTTGCAAGTTGATCTCCAAAAGCATTAGGTATAGCCTTGTATTTCTATGGGAGTCTACCATAGAATTCCTAGAAAACATTTTTATTAGAACCATAAAGTCATTTAAATCTCCTAATTTATTTCATTAGTGTTTTTTTTAAACTATGTTTAATCTTGTCATTATCTATATAATCAACATATTTCTCCATGTCTTATAACTTAGTATA
Source organism: Torreya grandis (assembly GCA_037957365.1). Taxonomy (NCBI): domain Eukaryota; kingdom Viridiplantae; phylum Streptophyta; class Pinopsida; order Cupressales; family Taxaceae; genus Torreya; species Torreya grandis. The sequence goes on along the minus strand of JARHVA010001261.1, from coordinate 1,014,840 downwards.
AATGTTTTAATTATGTGTGAGGTAACACGATGCAAGTAGATCTCTTCTAGGTCTCATGCACTAGGTCTTCTAGGTAATGATTAAATTAAATTTTTACTCTTAAATATTGATTTTATTCTCAAAATAAACTTAGGGTTCTTTCTCATATAATGAAACTACTCAACACTCACACTCCTCATACATCAATAGGATTCTTGTTTTGATTATGGAATAAAAAACTATCTTGTCCTTGAGACTAGGTCTCTTACCTTTACTAATGGATTGAGCCTCCAAATATTATGCCATCATAAAATAATAAGGTTATATAATTGTTCCCTTATTTTTTAACTCTGATAATGATTTTTATGCTCTTATTAGATCTTGATTCTTTCTACAATACCATAAATAGAGTTTTAAACGATTTATTATGTCTACAACCTAATAGAATGAGTTGTATTTTTATCCATCAAAATTTTTATAAATTAAAAAAGGTTATTTAACTATTATTATCTAATGAACTCAAAAACTAACAAGAACAAGAAAATTACCAATAGGCCATGTTCTTGAAACAATACTAAAAATTGATTCGTATTGATTGCTTAAAATAATTACAAACCCACACAATGCTTAAATAAGCCTCAACTCATATTTAGAGTTGACATGCAAAAATTTAAAAAAAAATAACGTCTAAAATAAAACTTCTATTTTTCGTAACTCACACATGCAAGCGCGTGAAACTCTAAAAATATCACAAAAGATTCTAAACACTAAAATTATCCTATGCGATGAAATTCAACTAAAGTTGAATTTTAGTTCTAAAAATAGAAAAATCTTTAAAAAAATTATTAAACTAAATTTTTGAACCCTATTTTTTTTTGCATATTCTCCTATGGTTGAAAATAACTCAGGTCCTATGAGTTATCCTATTTGTATTTATACTATTTGTCTTTGTCAATATTTTTCAACTCCCATTCTATAATCCAAGTGTTTTCTTCTTGCTGCAATCCTTCCCACTGGATCATATACCTGTTGTAATTCCCTTGCATTGTGCTCACTGTCTTCATATCCAAAACCTGCACTATCTTGTCTTTTTTTGGAACTTGTTACTACCAATTTACTTCTTCATCTTCGTCACCTTCACCATCTTCTCCATGAGATTCAATAAATTTGAAACATTAAATACTAGAGATATATCAAAATTCTATGGTAAACTCAACTCATAAGCATTGTGATTAATTTTCTTCACAATTTTGCATGGTCCAATTTTCTTGTGCTTCAATTCATTGTATGTGCATTTTAGAAATATTTATTTCATAAAGTAAACCATTACCAACTCTCCTTAGAATAACTTAAATCTTCTCCTGACATCCTCTATTGCTTTATATTTCTCATTACTTTCTTGCAATTTTCTTCTTACTCCTTGCAACTACTGCATATGCTCTACAAATTATTCTACATCATCACAAATTTGATCTACAATTGGAAATTATACCAAATATAAAATATCCATAGGATTTATCCCATAAATAATTTTAAAAGGTGACTTTCCTATTGATCTATTCATTGAATTGTTATATGTAAACTTAGCTTATGGTAAAACTAAGTCCCATTTTCTTGCTTTCTCTCCCACTATGCATCTCAATAAATTTCCAAGATCCTATTCACAACTTCTATCTATCCATCTATTTTTGGGTGATATGCACTACTAAATTGTAGCTTAGTACCCATCTTCTTCCACAAAGTCCTCCAAAAATGACTTAGAAATTTCATGTCCCTATCTGAAGTAATAGTTTTTAGAACACCATGCAAATCCATAAAATATAATTTTGAAACTCTAGTGGCATCATTATTTTTCTTACATGAAATGGAATTAACCATTTTGGAAAATCTATCTCTAAAATTAAAAATTGAATCGTTACCTCTTTGTGCATTTGGTAATCCCAACATAAAATCCATACTCAAATCTGTCTATGGTCCTTTTAGAACTGGTAATGACATGTATAGTCCAATATTTTATGCATGTCCTTTAGCTACCTAACATATTTTGCACCTTGAAACATAAATTGTCACATCTCTCTTCATCTTTTGCCAAAAATACTTTTCCTCCACCAAAGCTATTGTCTTCGTCTTACCAAAATGTCCAGCCAAACCATCACTATGTAATTCTCTTATTATATTATCTTGTAGAGACCCAACTAGAATGCATAATTATTTTTGTTTAAAGAGATAACCTTCTTGTATAAGATACTCATCATGAATAATATTTATACCACCTATTAATGGATTCCTACACTACTCAACTACCTCGCTAAAATTTGGATTAATATCATATAATTATTTAATAATTTCAAATCCTGGTACTTCACTGACCATAGTAGTTAATAATTATACTCCCTACTCAATGCATCAACTACCTAATTATATTTTCTTGATTTACATTTCAACACAAAAGTATATCCTTATAATAAATAAACCCACTTTCCATGCCTACTATTCAACTTATTTTGTGTATTTACATACTTTAAAGTCTCATGATTTGTAAATAGTAGAAACTAATTAGGCACTAGATAATGCCTCCAATGTCTTAATGCTTGTACAATGGCATAAAGTTCAACATCCTAAGTATAGTACTTTATTCTTACCTCATTAAGTTTCTCACTGAAATATTCCATTGGCTTTCTTTCTTCACTCAACACGACACTAGTTCCAACAAATGAAGTGTCACAATCAACCTCAAACACTTTGTTAAAATATGGTAGTACTAAAATTGGTATTTTTTTAATCTTCTTCTTCAAAATTTTAAAACTTTATGTGTCTAATCTAATCCATGCAAATTCTTTACCTCTCATGCAACATGTTCTTAGTGCCACAATATTACTAAAGTTATTAATAATTTTTTTGTAAAAAGTTACTAAACCATGGTAACTTATTACCTCTATATGCTTTTTGGAATAGGCTACTCAAAAATTTCCTTTGTCTTTTCTTCATCCATTTTCACACCATTTTTTGAAACTACAAATCCCAAAACACCAATCTGTTCTGTATAAACTTACACTTATTTAAATTTGCATATAACTTCTCCTTTCTTAACAAATCCATTACGATTCTCAAATGCTATAGGTATTTTATTTAGTCTTAATGAATATCAAAATATCATCAAAATAAAAAACCACAAAATTTCCAATATATTCTCTTAACATTGCATTCATCACCCTCATAAATGTGCTAGGTGCATTAGATAATCTGGATGGTATCACCATCCACTAATATTAGCCATCCCTAATCTTGAATGTAGTTTTCCACTCATCTCCTTCACAAATTCAAATCTGATAATAACCACTCCTTAGATTAATATTGGTAAAATAGTTTTCTCTTGCAAGCACATTCATCATATCATCTAAACAAGGTATAATAAACATATACTTTATTGTAATATTATTAATTGCTCTACTATCCACACACATTATTCATCCTCTTTATTTGGAGTTAGCAAAGTTGGTGTTGTACATAGACTCATATCTTCTTTATCATTTTCTTCCTTAGAAATTTAGTAACCTATTTATGTAATTCAACATTTTCTATTAGACTTATCCTATAAACTACTTGATTGGGTAGAGATGATCCTAAAATCAAATCAATGTAATGATGAATATCTCTTTTTGATGGTAAACCATCTAGTAATTCATCCTACATAACATCTACATATTCTTTCAACACTCTTTCTATTTCTATTGGTATTGGCACCATTTTTGTTTCTTCATTATTTACTACTATTGCATAACAACAACCTACTACCTTCATATCTTGGATAAATTATTTAGTACAAAGCATATTTTTTGACTTCTCTTCCTCTTTAAGAAGTAAAAAAACTACCTTTGTACCATATTTAGAAAAAGTGTATGTGTTATTTGCTCCATCATTAACTACTTTCTTGTCAAATTACCACGGTCTCTTCGATAACACATGACATGCATCCATTAGAATAACATCACACCATATTTCATCATTATAACTCTTTCCTCTAGAAAACTTGATTAAGCACCTTTTATCTACTGTAACTTCATTTCCTTTCTTAAACCATGAAATTTGATAAAGATTAGGATGATTTTCGTATTGTATATTTAGTTTCTCATCATTTCTTTAAAAACCATATTTTCACAACTACCACCATCTATAATTACTTTGCATACCTTTCCACCCGAAGTACATCTTGTTTAAAAAATATTTGATCACAACCATGCATCACCACCTTATTTATTCTACACTTGATCCTTCCTTGGAGCAATCATGGTTCTTCTCATCATGATATTCTCTCCAACATTAGCTAGTGTAACTTCAGTAGTCTACTCTTCTATTTTTGCCTCAATTAGATTTACTCTTGGGTGATCTTCTTGCCTCCTTTCTTGATCTTGATAGTGTGGACACTCAAATACTCTATTCCTTTCTTCTCCACATCTATATCAGACATAAGATCTACATTGATTTAAAAACCATCCTATAGCATCTCTGTAACCTCATCCTCTTTAAAATCCTCTTCCTCTTTGTTGGTATTGAAACCCTTTCCTATTATCATCTTTCCTTTCTATAGCATGTGATGATTCACCTTTATTGGAATTAAAGGCACCTATGGTGGTATTAAACCCACCTCATCCCCTTATTGGAGGGGATCCACCTCTTTTTGGACCAGTAGATGTCCTTCTAAAAATTTATCTATTTTGTTTTTCTTCTACCTTCAAAGCTAATTGACAAGCCTCCTTTATGTTAAGTATTCTATGCATGCTTAATTCATCTTGAATAGAAAATTTCAAATCATTTACATAGCTTTCAACCATATACTTTTTATTTCATCATGCTCCACTCATATAGAAAGCTTTTTAAATTCATGTGTATACTCTTGTATACTATGATCTTTTTGCCTTAAATTTTGAAATCTTTTGTATAAGGTTTGTGCATAATCCATTGGAAGAAATTTATCCCTCACCTTCTTCTCAATATTTTTCCATGAATTAATCTTCTCTTTACCTTTTCTCTATCTCTCTTTCTACAGGTGATCCTACCAAATCATTGCATGACCTTTCAATTTCTTGCATGCAAACTTTACCTTCTCTTCTCTCATGGTCTTCCACTCTGAGAAATTCTACATGCTATTCATCCAATCTATCAATTCCTATAGTTTTAAACTACCTCCATAATCTATAACATCAACCTTGATTCATTTATTTCTTCCTTCTAATTCCTGAACCATACTCTCTTCCATCGATAGTGGCTGCTCTTGTTGTTCTTCTTCTTGCTCAATTTCTTCATCACAATCTGTGTCTTCCTCATCACCACCTTATATTCTTTGTTGATTGGTGATAACCTCTATTAGTTTTTAAAATTTACTCTATATCTCTTGTATATTTTGGTTCATTTTCACAATACCTCCTCATCCTCTCACCATTATTTACTCCTCCAAGATTTGAACCTACTTTGATACCAGATAATGAACCCAAAAACTAATAAGAATAAGAAAATTACCGATAGGCCAAGTTCTTGAAATAATACTCATAATTTATTAATATTTATTGATTAAAATAATTAAAAACCCACACCATGCTTAAATAAGCCTCAACTCAGATTTAAAGTTGACATGCTAAAATTCTAAAAAAAACTAACGTCTAAAATAAAACTTCTTTTTTTAGCAGTGGCTATTTTTAGTAAGTCACACATGAAATTGCATGTATTTCTAAAAATATCCTAAAATATTCTAAATGCTAAAATTATCCTATGGGATGAAATGCAACTGAAGTTGACTTCAGTTCTAAAAATATATAGTTTCTAAAAATAGAAAAATCCAATTTTTTTTTAATTAAACTAAATTTATAGACTCTATTATTTCTACATCATTATCACTCTCTTAATTTTAAGATAATTTTAAAATGTTACTAAAATAGACAACTTTGCAACCAATAATACATAGTCCTTTACACAATCTTTTAGACCTGCCAATTAAGTCTTTTCAAATTCTAAAGTGATATAATTGCTTAAGACCAAGACTATTTAGGTATTAAATAGGGTTATTATATTCATTTAGGTTTTACATACATTATTACATAGGGCTATATCATTATTCATGTTTTATTCTTGATCAACATACATATAATAGGGTTACAAATGATAACTTATAGGTCTACAAACACTGCAACTAGTATAATATCTTCTATATACACCTTATCAACTTGAAACCACCTATATTACATTGAAAATTTTTACCCATTTGTCCTTCTAAATTTTAAAACACTTATCATTATTACTGTATGAATTATGTTATCTTTTGAACTCATAAATAGGGTTACAAATACAATAAACAAAATTATTGACTGAGATTTTGAGATTTCTCCATCTAAAAAAAATCACAATAATTAAAAAATATTTCATTCCTATAATAATAAACAGTCTACCCTTATATCAATTTTAATAAAATTTGAATAGTCAAATGTCAATATATAAGTGTTTTAATTATCTAGAACCATGAACTAGGATTTATAGGCCTATGTAAACATGAGATCATTCAAAATAGAAAAAATATAGTTTTTAATTATTTAAATAGATTTAACTTATGTTAAATGACTATTAAACCCATTTTTAACATATTTTAATAATTTACTGTGTATTATCAACCCTTATGTGCTAAAAGAAAACGATTTTCTCTATTTGCTAGAGTTTACAGACTTGAGAACATAAGTATTGAGGAATCTCTTTATTTATTTATCATAATAAGCTATTTTATCCTTGAATAATAACTAAAAAATATTATATTTCAATATAAGTTTTTATTTTAAACATAAAAATAATAAAATATATGAACACTTCTTTATTCTCATAATATATTGAACAATACCAAGTCTTTCTAGACTTTATAGGTCATAGATTTCATGAAATCATGAAACAACATAAAATAACACATATAACATATAATTAAATATATAAGTATGTATACGACATATAAAAACCATCATAAAATTATTTTTATTCATGTGTTTCCAACTGATCATACATGCTCTATAGACCAACAACCTTAAGACTTAAAGACCTATAACTAACATCATCATCCTCCAATATCCTTATTTACTCATTTATCTCTCCATTTATTTTTTTATTGGATAATTTATTCATGATTTTTACATTATAATTTATAAAATTATTTCTATACTTAGTTTGTTCTTGCTTCAAGACCAAATATCTCTCCACAATCTTCTAACTTATCTAAACATGCTTGCTTTAATCTTATCCCTTATTGGAGACTTATAAAGTAAGTTGGAGATAAATTTGCATTAAGGGTAGGATTAAAATACATTAAAAACATATTAATTGACCCCAATTTTCCATTTAGAAAATATTAGTGTCTTTAATACATGATAAAATCTCCTAAACTCTTAGTCACAAATTCAAATTTTCAAAGTTCCCATTTTGGTGGGAAAAATAGATTCTCTATCAAATAACCAAGTGAAGGTAAAAAAAACATATAAATACTTTTTGCTGACTCAAAATGACCTCCTACACCTAACTAAGGCCTAACAACCTAAACATTGACATATCAAACAAAAATTTACATAATTCTTATTGATGTTCCTGCATCAAACTCCCCAAGTGGGAAAATTTGAGATCCTACTCAAATAAAATTTGGTTTATTTTCCTCTTTTTACAATATATTGGTACCTTGATTTTTTTAGTTTCATTCCTACTCTTATTTTCTTTTTCTCTTATCTCTTGATTTCCTTTACTATCTTTATCCTCCCATGCATCTTTATTCTTTTCCTCATAGTTTTTTTAATAATCTTGATCAAATCTTCCTTGTTATATAAGATCAATGAATATGATTTGAAATCTTATATATATATATATTCCTATTTAACATTGTTATATTAATTATATTAGCCATTGTCTTGTTTTAAGAGATACAATAACTCATATTATACCCTTTGATGTCTTCCTCATCTCCTATTAGGTCTAAAGAATCTGATCCTTACATTATTTACCTCCATATTAGATATTCCTCTTAAATATATTATTATATATATTTATTTTACATTTTCATTTTTTCTTCATAAGGTACTATAACTTTTACCATAACTTTTTCTTGGACTTTTTCTTCATCATGTGTCGAGTTAGAAACATCTTCATGATACATCTCTAACTACACAAATACTTTATTATGTGCTTTATCATCATAATTTATTGTAAGGAGTCTACCCAAAGACCCAATTGATTCCTTGTTAAAGTCACTCTTTGTTACCTTCATCTCATCAACTTGTAAATAATCATACACATAATAAAAATCAATATTAGAAATAAAAAGTGAAGAAATATATCCTCTTTAATTGCTTCTTGTTTCAACATTATTCTTTCTTGTATTCTAATTCCCTTGATAAGATATTTTTCTTATTGATAATATTCTTCTTATCCTAACATCACTACTTATTCTAGATAAAAAATTTAAATTGTCTCATTATCTAATGGCATTTTATTTGATAGCTTGTCCTCCTTGGATTTTTGAATATTTGAGACCTAAAATTGGACCTCCTCTTCATCAAATTACATGTATTCACACATTCAAATAAATTATTAGAATAAAAATATTTAGGCTTGATTGCCTCTCCAAATTTATTCATGGGTCGATTTTCTATCACCCTTATAAGTCTTCTCATATTTTTGACTTATTGTTGATTCTTCCTTATCTTTAAAATTTGAATTATTGGACACTTGAACAATTTATTAATCAAAACCCCTAGTTTTCTTGATTTATAACTAATTCTTCTAAACCTTGAATTAACGATGTCAAGGTTTGATTCATATAAACTCACCCTTTTTGTAAATCTTATTCTTTTATCATTCCACTTGTTTTCCTAATATAGTTACTATATTATTACATTTCTTCCATTTATACTTATACTTATTTTTCCTATAACAAGTCTTTCTCACCTTGTTATATCAAGTATGTTTCACCTTTTTTGTGTCTCACCCTAGCTTCTTATCCTCTACCTAATTTGTTGATACTCTTTCCAAGTATTTATCACCTTGGAACTATTTACTGAGCCTCAATGTGCTCTTTATCATTTTTTAGCCTCAATGGGATATAGGAATTATTTAATATTTATTAAATTTCTAATTTTATAATCACACTAAAAGTTATTTTCATTGCAATATGCACTTATGTAAAACTATTCCCAAGAGCTTCGACTGAACTATGATACTATTCTGTTTAGAGTAGACCTATTCTAGGTCTCTTGCACTAGGTCATCTTAGTAATGATTGACTCAAAGTTTAAGTCTTACAATTTTAATTTATTCTCAAGATAAACTTTTGTTTATTTCTCTTATCATGTAGCTACTTAACACTCAAACTCTGCATACATGAAATAGGATTTTTGTCTTGATTATTGATTGAAAATAAACTTTATTGACCTTGAGATAAGGTCTCTCACTTTTGATAATATATTGAGCCTAAAAAAATATTATATAATAAATTAATTTTCGATAAATTTTTTAATGAATAAAGGTTTGTGATGGAAAATGTGTGTTTTAGAGTGTATTCATCCTTATGATGGAATGTAATGATTTGTAAATGATATATCCATAAATTTAAATATGCTTAATGGTTGTGATTTGGATTTTTAGCCATTAGTAATGTATTTTTTCTTTAATTCTTTAAGATGACAACAAAGATTGAAAAGGGGGTTTTGATAGTGAGTTTGAAATTACAAGTAGTTTTGATAGTTAGACATGGATATGCTAAAGTGATTTGATGTGTTCATTTGTTAGGTTATTTTTTAAAGTTTTATGCTACAAAATATATGTGTATCTTTGGTTTCTATGATTTAAGCAGAAAAGCTAAATGATTAATGGGTATGATTTTGTGTATTTGGAATTTTTAATACAGTATTTTTTAATTGTTAAGGTGATATTATAAATTGAAAATGGAATTTATATTTTTTTTTCATGATGTGATGGGTTTCACATGTTGTGTAGTTTGATATATTGGTGTGCATAGATGGAAATTTCAGCATATAGTCATTTTAAAGTATTTATTTGGTTCATAAGAGTAATATCCATAAACCTTAGAATGATTTTGTTTCTTTAAGATGAGTTGATACTTAAAAGGTTTCTTAGATATTATTTTGGTAAAGTAGTGACCAGGTGGTATATGTGGAAGGTTTAGAGAGGAATAAATATATTTAATTTGATATTTTTTTCATCATAGTCAAACATTTTGTTTTCTTATTTAATGGGTAATTGAAATGTTGTCATATTTTTGGAATTTTTTATTATAATTTATTTTATTTTATTTTCCATTGATAATGTAATATTTTTGGATGTTTAAAATGATAGAAGAGATTGAGAAGGGTTAGTTTTCATAGATTAATGAGCAAATCCTAGAGTATGGACATGTAGTCAAAATGAGTAGTTTGAAAATGTGAGAGCCATAAATATAAAAAAAAATTGTAATTAAGATTTGGTTCATACCTGTGGTTGTTAATGAAATATTTTTATATATTAAATATATGTGTGGAGATTTAAAATTCATTTTACATTTTTTTTAGCACTGTGGTAAGAATATCTTGTGTGCCTATGTTTTATTACTAGCAATGATATAGTTTTTTGGGAAATAAGCTCTATAGTGGAAAATATGTGATTAGGTGTCTCTATCCTCATGATTGAAAGTGTGGATTTACAAAGGTGAAAGCAATAATATTGGACATAATTTTTGGTTGTGATTTTCCTTATTTATCATTGGTAATACAATATGCTTTTTATTCTTTAAAATGAAAGTGCATATTGGAAAGGGTATTTTTACAGATAGTATCGAACACCATGTTGGTTTGATAGTTCAACATGGATAGGCTTGATTCTATTGATGTGCTCATTATTTGTGTATTTTTTTAAAAAAATTGTGATATAAAATATCTATGTATTATTATCTCTATCAATGTGGTGGAAATGCTAAATTATGTTTTGTTATGATTTGGTGTATTATCCATTTTAAATGTAGTTATGTTTTCATTTTAAAGGTGATAGTCAACATTGAAAGGGGGTTTTAGATAGTTTTTTTATGTCTAATTGGGGAAAAAAATTACTTAATTCTAAATCTTAGAATCCATAGATTATATATTTTTCATCCATTCATTTTTAGGTATTTTTCTTCATTTTGTTCATAAGGGTGAGACCCATAAACCTCAAAATGATTTATTTTTCATTAAGATGAGAGTGAACATGGAATAAATATTTTAGAGATATAGATTTTTATTGGTATAAAATAAAAAAATTTGAAAGGTGAATAAATTTAATTAATGATTTTTTGTGGGCATAGATAAATATTCTATTTATTTATTTAGTGGGATAAATAAAGGCTATTTTTTTTTGGAGTATTTTTTGTTATGATTTCATTTGTTTTCTATTTGTAATGTGTTATTTTTGGATGTTTAAGATGATAATAGAGATTAAAGAGGGGTGTTTTTTCATAGCTTAATTTGCATAAGCCTAGAGTATGTATATGTAGTCATAATCATTGGTCTACAAAGATGTGAGACATAAATATCAAAATAATGTGTGGTTATGATTTGGATTGTTATTCATATTTAAGGCACTATTTTGATTTATTTAAGATGAGATTGGAAATTGAAAGGGGGTTTCATGAAGTTTTTTATGAACCATTATGGAGAGAATATTTTGTGGGTCTAAGTTTTATTACTAGCATTGATACATTGTTTTGGCAATAAGGTTTGCAGTAGAAAATGTGTATGGTTATGTGTAATTGTCCTCATAATATAATGCATGAAATTGTAAAGGTGAGACATAAAATTCATCTCTTTTTTTGTTATGAATTGGTTTTGTTTAATGTAAAATGTATTCCTTTAGAATTTTTTGATAGTAATAAATTTTGGTTCATTTAGAATCATATTAATGACCATGATCCTTTTTTTGTTGTTAGTAACTCAATTTTTTTATTTATTATTTTTGTCTTGTAATAAATATCAACTCATTTGGAATCATATAACTAAATATCATTTCCAATAAATTGCTTTATATAATTTTTCTTCCACTTAGCCAAATATAAAAGGATTTATAGAGTGAAATCAAAATTATTAGTTTATTAATTTAAATTATATGTTGAGTGTTTAAAATTTATAGATAAAATTACATTAAATTTTGAGCAAATGTGTCAATAAAAAATTAGAATGTAAATGTTATGTGTTGAAGATCTATGTATAGATTTATTCATGTAAAAGAGACCAACTATATTTTTAAAGGTAAAATTTATTTGTATCATATTATAAGCTTGCATGTTTTTTCCCTAGATTGGCTAGTTGAAAATACTTTAAAAAAAGATGAATGTGGTTTTAAAATATTGATTTCTGACATTATTATGGAAATTTTAAGATTCATTTCTAAATATATATTTAAATCAAGTAAAGGTATAAATAATATCACAAGGATGATTTAATCATTTATAACATACTCCATTAGAGTTTATGATTTAATTTCATAGAGAAGACAAGTCCTTGTAATGCAATTTACTAGTGAAATTTCATTTATTTTTATAAATATGCATACTTTAAGAGTAAAAAATAATTAATATGATAAAAATAAACAATATGTCTAATTTATGCTAAACCTATTAATGGATACTAATTTATTACCATATCACTATCATAAACTATAGAAATATAAACATAAGTGAGATTTATCCCAATGCTACCAACTTGTGGGCCTAGAAAAAATTTATAAAATATGTTATTTAGATCATTTAAATCATTGATTTGCAGTGAAAATTCAGCATGAAAGTCACATAATTCTTTAAAATCATATTCAATAATACTATAAGAAAGCAATGGGGAAGTCAACTCTATCCAAAATAAAATGTGCACATAATTTTCATAAACACTAATGTGGTTCTATTAACATCAAGGATTATTTTATTAGAGATAGTAATCTTTTAAATTAAATGATTACTTATTACCTTCTTTTTCCTATCTTCGAATTTGACTACTCCATTAACTAAGAAAACATTATGTCTTCTCTTATAAAAGTAGTAGTATGAAAAGACTATAGCTACATTGAATTAATAAAATATAAAAACATATAATCCAATACCATGAACATTTACACCATTAAAAAAACATATAAATTGCAAACCTTTACCACTATTTTTTTTTAATATTAATTAAATTTCCTTGTATTTTGTGATACCATATAACAATATATTTAAGCTATATAAAAAGGAATAAAAACCATAATAAATTGTTATTATTAGTACCTTATTTTTTTGAGCTTTCAAATACATTAACAATCTTTCTAGAAAGACAAAATTACTACATTTTTCAACTCAGCTAGCATTATATTTTCAACTTGATAAATTACACAATATCATACATAGCATTCAATAAAAAATGTTAATTCCACCAATGTTTGTTTTGAATAAATAAAATTCAATTATTAATTATAGAAATTAAAATTTAATCATTAAGTGTTTGATAATGTTTAATATTGATTTTCTTATCTTACATGACTTATTTTCCATTTCATTAACTTGAAATATCTATGAGATGCTTATATGTTCTATTTAATATCATGAAAATATTAAAAATATCATTTAGATTCTCCTATTGTACTTATAGGTTGCATTTAACCAATATAAATATTATGTATATCTAGTAAAATATTACAATAGGTTGAATAGGGTTACAACCCAACATTGGTGACTAGAGCAAACTTATCTCCTACACTCTAAATATTTCATTGAAATTTTGAAACATTTAGTTTCATCCCTCACAACCTATTATTAAAGTTAGTTAATGGAAATATTACAAATATACCACTATATAAACACATCAAGGGTACTCAATACACAACATTGAAATTTTACAAAATCACTTTTTATACAAGCTAATGTATACTAAGAAAAAGAGCCGTATTCTTCCTAGTTCAAGTTTTCATTTATTCATGTAATCGTAGGCCATGTTTTAAGATATTTTATTGTATGCCTAGGGCATTCATTCATAATAATCTAAGCCAATTCATTATTTTCATCCATATAGTGCAAGTGTCAAAATTTAGACACTCACCCTAAGAAGGAAAATTACATCTTCCCAAGTTGCTTTGGATATGTAGGGAAAACTAAGAATACATGGGTCTTTTAAAATATAGCTCAGTTATTTCATATAGGTAATTCTCACATTATAATTTTATGTTTATTTTGTTTATTTGTAATAAATAGGGTTTCAATATTTTAAGTACATCTATATGATAACTTAGTACATGCAAATAATATACATACCACCTTTGATAGGTGTAGGTAGTCAAGGAATAAAATCACCTAAATAGTCAATGCAGATGTAGTTGAAGTCAAATAGATAAGGCCGCAATGCATGTTTATCTCCCATAGCACAACCTTCTCTTATTGTATTTTAGTATTATGGTTTTTAGGTGTGATACACTTCAAATATCCTTTTAGAGTGAGTTCCATATCAGTGATCTACTTGCACAATTAACACAAGTTAAATTTGACTAGGTTTGCATATTTCATTAAATGTTACTATTTATAATGCATTTTAATTTTTAAAATTTATTGTCTTTTACATTCATATTTTTATATACTATATATTTGATTAAAATTAAAGTATTTTAATTTTTATAAGATTTATTATATTAAATAAAAATAAGTGCTAAACATTGTAGATAATATTTAATTTTCTATTGGAACATGATTTTTTTTACTTGATTTTTGTTTTGGATTTGATACATATATATGTAAATTATTGAAAGTTAATGAGCCTCCAAATTTTAATATAAATATTGCACCGTAATCCCATTTTATTTGATCTTATATTTTAATCTGACAATAATGAAAATGTCTTGTCACCTTATATAACATCTGACATAAAATCCTTTCTTTTGATCTTGGGTTGAATTTTCTTGATGTTTATACAAAAATATTTCAAATTTTATTTTTCATTTATTTTTTACTACCTTATTTTAGATAATTATTTTATACCATTAGTAAAAATATGTAACTAGCTATCATTTTTGGCTAATCAATGACCTATTTTACTAGAACCATAAAGTAAAGGATATTATCCCAATACCTAGACCATTGATAATTTTATGCATGGATTTTAGTTTTCTCACATCTCATAGTATATTATAAATGCCCATGATCCATTATTTTCTCCACATATATCCTGTTTAGCTATTTAGTATGTGGTTCACCAGAGAAGAGTATATCACCAAATGAAGTTTCTCTCATCATACCCTCACAGATCAGATAGTGGGAAATAGGGATGGTTTAGCCTTTTATATTTAGTATGCTAGAATATCAGTCTAAAAATAATATATGAATATTAAATTATATTTGAGATCCCACACAATAATTCAAACCTTTATATATATCACCAATTATACCTTGATTTTTTATTGATTTGTATCCATAGTCATTAGTTATTTTTACATGCAATTTTAATTGATAGCAATAATAGTTTTATTTTTTGGATTTAATGTATTTACGTTCATTATATTTACATATATAGTAAAATTAAATATTCTGATTATGTTCATATATAGATAATTTCTCTACTAATAGTATGCCTTCCATTTATAATGATGAATAGAAAACCTATCAAAAGTAAAAACTTAATAAAGAATCTTATATCAATGATTTTGTTTTTGATGATATAGAAATGAATAATGTTTATTTTGATGAAACTTGGGAAGAATATTCTATATAAAATAATCACCCCTAGATTATTATTTCATTTCTCCTCTAAACTACTCTTTAGATTCCACATATACATGCTTCTTCAAATTCACTTCTAAACTCCTCTTTGGTTCCATCTTTAGAATCTTCTTCAGTTACACCTATAGATTCCTCTTTGGTATCATATATAGATTATTTATTTGATTCATCTCTATATTCCCATTTGAATTGATCTTTAGTTTTGACTATGGATTTTCCTCTAGATTCCACTCAAGATCCTCTACCTTCTTCCTTGACTAATAATTTGGAGCAAAAAGAGAATTCTAAAAATGATTATCTACTCTCTCTTAAATATTCATCTACCATAAAAGAGGAGGAGCCTTATCCTTTCACACCTAATGTGACTTATCAACTTTTTAATTAATCTTTATCACTTTCATTCCTATAGAATAAATATATTTAAAATAAATGTAAATAAGGATGATATTAATCACAAACAAAATCCTATTTCTCGTTCCTTTGAAGTGCAAGATACTGTTGATAATAACAATGTTATCTCTTCTCATTTACAAATAGTGAATATTGAGGTTAAATGTCATAGTTCTTCTCCCTTGTCAACCAATTAGGATGAAATTAATTCCTCTTCCCTTAGTACATCACAAGCTACAATTAAAATTAAAGGCATTCTTCCTCCCACATTATCTCTTGATATTATTTGTATGGATATTGAAACAATAGTACCTAGGTTTTAGGCATGTGTAACCTTATAGATAAAATGTTCACTATGATAAAGTAAATAGAATATTTTACCAATCAAAATAATAATTTTATTTAAAATATGATATCTCTTGAAAATAAAAGTAAATATACAATGAATCCAAAGTATGCTAGTGTTGATCATGCATATGCAGTTTCATTTAACTATCAAGTGTCCCAACATAAACATACTTTTACAATTATTGATTAAAATAGTGTAAAAAGATAGAATAAAAGTTAAAGTGAGATTTTAAGATAAATTAATTAAAACAAGTTGATTACATTACCATATATGTATCCTCTAATAAGATCCAAATATTGTTGTGCATATCACAGAATGGATGGGCATCATATAAATAGTTGTTTGGATTTGAAAATAAAATACAAATGATCACTTATAGTGATGATCCTATAATAGATACACCAATCAAACAATAAAATCAAATGATAAATTCATCTCCAAAGCAAAAAATGCAAGTATAAAAAGTGGCAAGATCATAACTAGTGCAAAAGGATCAAAGAAAACATGTATGGATACAAAAGGATAATTAAGAGTCAAAAACTAATTAAAAACAAAATTAATAGAGAAAAAAGATTGAAAATGAAAAGATAGATCAATAAATATTTAAAAATTTATAATATGAATAATCAAGATTTCAAAAAGAACATTTACAAAGGGAACAAATTGAAAATAAAATCTTACAAAAGTTACAACAAGAGATATTAAAAATAAAAAAGCATATCATTAGATAAGATTAAATTCAATAAAAATAAAGTAATATTAGTAGGGGCACATGATAAAATACATATTTCAAAATTGAAATAAGAAATGTCAATACCAAAACATGGGGTAATTGATCTTTCTTTCACCGATACAAAATATGATCAAAACAACATATCAAAATTTCAAGCACAACCTAATAAGATGTTCTATCATATAATTATTATTTTTATAATTATAATTATTATGTATAATATGACTGATATGAAGCAAATAATATGTAGGATGAATATGGGATAATAATTTATGGGTTTAACACATGATACATTTTTTTGTTTCGAATATATATAAATCTAGCATCGATTATTGATAAGAAGTCACTCTTTCTAATTGTATTATTGAGAATACGTATTTTCATCCTCTTTATGTGATCATTGGTTGGGTGAAAACTTGTACTTCATCCCAACCCACTAGTTGGGCCAATTCTCTTGCTTAGTTCTCTACATATTTTCTCTTTAAATAGCTTCTTTTCTTTTACCTCATTACTTTAGTACCTTGTTTTAGATTTTTTGAATTCCTTGCATTTATTTTATTTTGAAATCCTTATTTATTATTAATTTTCAAATATTTTAAATTAAATTCTTGAAAAAAACATATATTCTAAAAATCCAAAAAATCATAATATTTTCATAATTACGAAAAGAATCATGACCTCCAAACATTTTATTATGTTGCTAAAATACATATTTGCATATGTTATTTAATTAATGATAATTAAATAACATATTTCCATTTTAATTTTTTTTTTTGGGGTATGTGAGTGTGATACAAGACATAATATTACATGGTTAATTGATGTTGGGTTTCCCTTTTTACCAAGTATCATTGCTAAGTTTGGGGCATATCTTTGATATTCATGAACATTTTAATAGGTTGTATCTATCCACACCCTTCTACCATTATGTGTGTGTGTGTGTGTGTGTGTGTGTGTGTGTGTGTGTCTATATATATATATATATATATATATATATATATATATATATATATGTATGTATATATGTATGTATATATATATATATATATATATATATATATATATATATATATATATATATATATATATATATATATATATATATATATATATATATATGCATATATATGTATATATATATATATATATATATATATATATATATATATATATATGCATATATCTATAAATATACATATATATATATATATATATATATATACACATATATGTGTATATATATATATATATATATACACATATATGTGTATATATATATATGTGTGTATATATATATATATATAACACATATATGTGTATATATATATATATATACACACACACATATATGTGTATATATATATATATATATACACATATATGTATATATATACACATATACATATATGTATATATATATATACATATATGTATATATATATATATATATACATATATGTATATATATATGTATATATATATACATATATACATATATATATATATATATATATATGTATGTATATATGTATATATATATGTATATATATATATATATATATATATATATATATATATATATATATATATATTCACTCATACTTTATAATGTGTTACTTCAATATACTATTTTATAATAGTGACATTAATAGTTATGGTTGATATACACTAGTTTCATTTTATTTGTGCTTATTTTCAAGCTCTTACTTTAATGCACAATAATTTATGAAATTTATTTCCTATTTTGTGTGGACCTTGGCCTTGTGTGTGAAACATATAGATGTTTTTTCTTGTATGGAATAATTAGGCCATTTGAGTGTGGTCCTTGTACTTTTGTATTTTTTTGACATTCACATGTTCCTTATATGTGTCATTTAGGCCTTATGTGTGACATTATATTAAAATTGTGTGGCATTATTTATATGTTCATCGCTTGTTCCTATGGTGTCATGATTTGTATCAAGCATCATTTATACTATATAATTTTAATCTTATTCCATGATACATATCTTGCACATGATGTTTATTTCCCTCAACGTTATATATATCTAACACATGTTACATATGTAATTAAATGCTATATTCAATACTATGATGCAATACATTTCAAATTTTCACAAAAAAAACTTGATAGAAGAGTATAATACTTTGTAAATATGACTGAGCTACTTCAAGGGTAAAACCTCCATATAATGCAAAAATAACAAAATTCCCAATAAATTTACTAACCACTAAATCTTATATATACTCTACTCTAACCATGGTTATTCCATAGGCCAACCCTAATAACAATATAAGAGCCAAGAGAAATGTGACAAGATAATAACAATGGTTATAGAGGCCACAAGTTGGACACATGTATCTCAATTGAATGCTCCCATATCTTTATTTTGAATACTCATATCTAATCCTCTATCTTACCCAATACCCGATTGAATCCTGAATACCTGATTCAATACCCAAGCCATATCTTGAATTTGGAAATAAACTAGTTGAATTTAAGAAGTAAAAATATATAAAGTGGGTAGATGTATGATAATGGGGGATAAAAGGTAGGGGGGGGGGAGTGGGGTTATAAAGTGACATTTTATTTTTGAAAATTATAGTAGTTGAACTTGAATAGAATGTTAGAGATTCTTGGAAAAATAATTTGACAATGACGTAAGATTATGAATTGTGTCATTTTTAATTTAGCTTCTAAATATATAACTTTTTTCAATATTTATATGATAAAAGTGTGTGCAATAGATTCATTTATGACAATGATTTGACCTTTTTTTGTGAAAAGATAAGCAGTATGCATGTGTATGGACACACTTTTTTTGAATAACTAAATGAACTGATCAATGAAATTTCATATAGACATATATGAAACATCAAAGATTGGCTAGGATATTATTTTATTATTTTTTAATAAATATATGTATTTTAAATAATTTTACAAGTCAAGACAACTTGAAAATTGGAACTACAAGTGTTTGAACACACTGTTTTGACATTAGCTTCATAAAAATAAACTTTTATTTTTACAAATCATAGCCAACAATGCATAGATTCATTAGGTATAAGTTTTATAATTTTTTTTATTAATGGTCAAAAGTTATAAAATTGTTTTTAATGATATGCATATAGTTCATAATGAGGTATGTTGTGTATAAATTAAGTAATAATTATAAAATATAGTTTAAATTTTTAAAAAATTATATATTCAAAAATTACTCTTTCCCCTTTGCAAACCCATATATTATTTTTAAATAATAAAATATTCCCAAATAGATGTGTCAACAAATACAAAAAATAATCCTAAATTTCTTGAAGACCATGTTGAGTACTCCATAGATGATTTCAAGCTAGGTTTGGACATCCCCAAGCCTATACCAAAAGCAAATTTGGAGGGAAAGCATAAACTTCAAAGACTAAAATTTTCAAAAGTCATATGACCTTTGCAAAGGATTTACACCCTTTTAAATACATGTTTATAGTGAAATCATGTATTTGAAAGGGTGTATGCCCTTTGAAAGACAACTTTAATAAGGTTAGTGAGAGTACATATTTACCTTTTAGTGATTTTATGCCATTTTTTTAGTGAGGATAAGTTAGGTTTGACTTACATGAGGTTATATTAGTGAGAGCATATATTTAGTAAAATAAATGTAACAAAATATTATGAAACTAATTCCATAGGTATAGGAGTCACCTTTTAGAAGATTGTTTTTAAAAATCCATTTTGATCAATACTTATTTTTTAAAAATTTAGGATTGGAATATAGAATGAGAAATGAAGTTTAAAATCATTGTTAAGTTGTGGAGCTAAAAGCTTCACCAGGATGCTAGTCAAGGAGTTACTGAGTGCGACCAGTAACCAACATCGGCAGTAGTGCCGACGTCGGTCAGGCACATCGGTCAGAAGCAGACTGATAGCAATCGACGTTAGTCACCTGTGTGTGTGCATGTGCTTGCATGTGTTTCCAAAATGCGTTTCCAAAATTAGACTCGTCTAATTTTAAGAGGTCCAAGAGTGTTTGCATGTTGAAGACTAATTTAAGTCTTGAGTCTGTGTTTCTAATTATTGTAATTAGAAGTCTAATTATTGTATGCTTGGGATCCTATTTAAGAGACCCATGAGGCATGTATTGTAATTAAGGCAAGTAAAGCATTGAAGTAAGAAAGCAAGGTCAAGGAGATCTACAAGGTGCAAGGTCAAGGAGATCAGCTGAAGCTATCAAGGAGGGGATAACAACTCAGGTTGTTGAGTTAGTTGTCGTTGAGAAAGAGAGAGATAACTATTGAGTGTGAATTACTGAACACTTGGTGTGGGAAGCCTGTAAGGTGGAAGAGTGTGGCGTCTCTTCATTGTAATTCTTTTCTGGAAGAGTATTAATATAGATAGTATTGTTTCTCATATTCTTTGCTATTTCAAGTTTCTAGTTACTTAATCATTCTGGTTCAATTCCATGTTTAATTGCTTATAGAAAAGTAATCAATTATGCTTCCTAGATCCTGACAAAGTGGTATCAGAGCTAAGGTTCTAGGGAGCAGGTTATTGATTGATTATAGGTCATTCTCAGGGGTTTCTAATTGAGTGGGAGTACAACAATGGCAGAAGAAAGTAAGCTATGAATGGAGAAGTTTAACGGCAAGAATTATCAACATTAGAGGACACAGATAGAAGATTATCTATATTAGAAAGATTTATACTTACCGTTGGGTGGGGTTGCATCCAAACCCACAGACATGAAGGATGAAGAATGGAATGTTCTTGATCAGAAGGCTCTGGGATCCATAAGGTTGAGCCTTGCATCGTCTATGATTTCCAGCTTATCACAGTGTAAGACAACATAAGAGTTGATAGAATCTTTGGAAAATTTATAGAAAAATCCCTCAGCTTCAAATAAGGTATTTCTTATGAAGCAACTATTTGCTTTGCAAATGCAGGAAGGTGGATCGGTATATAGCCATCTTAGTGATTTCCATGGTTTGGTAAACCAGTTAAATTAAGTCAATATTGTTTTTGATGATGAAATAGAGGCTCTCTTAATATTATGCTCATTACCTAAAAGTTGGGAGAGTTTGGTAATGGCAGTAAGTAATACTGCGTCTGCTTCTAAAATCTTAAAAGTTGATGATGTAGTTAGTGTAATCTTGAATGAAGATATTCACAAGAAAAGCACAGGTGAATCATCAGGGAATGCTTTAAGTGCTAAAAGCAGGGGAAGGCAAAGAGAGAAGATCGAGCAAGGAAAATCAAGGTCAAAGATGGAAAGGGGATCCAAATCCAAAAATGGAGGTATCACCTGCTGGTTTTATGGAAAGAAAGGACACACAAAGAAAGATTGTTGGTTAAAGGATAAATAAAATCAACATGAAGGTAATGAAGAAGCAAAAGATGCAGGTATTATGGCACATGATGCTCTCATACTTTCTTTGGATAGTCAGTTAGAATCATGGGTTTTAGATTCTGGTTCTTCTTTTCATGCATCCCCAAATAGAGATGTGTTCCATGAGTATGTCCAGGGAGACTTTGCAAAACTTTATTTAGGGGATGTTAAGCCTTGTCAAATGGTTGGCAAAGGGAAAGTGCAGTTGGAATTGCAGACGGGCAACACATGGGTGTTGAAGGAGGTTATGCATGTCCCAGTCTTGAAGCAGAGTTTGGTTTCTGTAGGAAAGCTAGGTGAAGAGGGATGCACAGTAACCCTCACAGTGGATTCTTGGAAGGTTTTCCAAGGGTGCACTTGTTTTAGCAAGAGGCAAGAAAGTAGGTACACTTTACCTATCTACTTGTATTACTAATTCTCCTTCTGGTTTATCTACTTCAGCTGTAGATATGAAGATGTGGCTTAATAGGCTTGGTCACATGAATAAGAAGGAGATGCATGTTCTTGAGTCAAAAGGTATGAGTTTAGATTCAGAAGGCATAGATCGAGTTCATTACAGGAAAAGGAAATTTGATGCTTTTGACAAGAATAGGGAACCCTTGGTGTTTATGGAGGAGATGATGGACAGAGAACAGTCACAGGGGCTGAATAATTCTAAGCAGGGTAGTATGGACAGGGTTTTGATCCAAGATGAGCTTGTGGGTAAAGAAGTCATCACTTATAGAAAAACACAATTACTGATGTCAATCAAATGGAACTGATGTCGATCAGGCAGGTACCGACATCAGTCATGTGTAGACCAACAGAGTCGATAGTGTCGGGCAGGTGGAGCCAATGTCAGTCAGGTAGGAACTGACATTGGCAGATAGGTCAGTCGCATGGAACCAATGATAGTCAGGTGTAGACTAAGAGATGCCTGAGATCGGTCACTGAAATGGATGTTGGGTGGACAACAAGCTGTCAAGGAGTCTCAAGCACCCATATGGAGGACTGAAAGGGTAAGTAAGCCTCAAATTCATCATTTCCCTTCTTTACACTACTTGTAGCTCACTAATGGTCAAGAACCAAGAAGTCATTAAAGAAGCAGAGCAGGTAGATCCAGGAAACAGTGGGAGCTTGGAATGGATGAGGAATGTGATTCCTTGGAGAAGAACCAAACAAGGTTTTTTGGGTGGAGTTGCCAGCTAGAAAAAAGCACTGATAGACGAATGGATGTTCAGGATGAAGAAGAGCGGGAATGGACACGTGAGATAGAAGGCTAGGGTATATGGTCTTGAGTAAGCTATAGGAAAATGGAGGTTTAACCATTATGTTTTACTTTTACCAAGTTGGATAATATTAGCTACATTATCCTGTTACTGTATTGTGTTCTTGTTACAGGGTTACACATACAGGGAGTTGCTGAACTAAAGGTAAAGTTAGTTCAGAGGTGTGTCATGAGGAATCTTGGAGCAGGAAGATTCTTTGGCATAAGTATGTTCAAAGACATGAAAGATCACAGGTTGATTTTGTCTCCAGTGGGAGCTGATGTGAAGAAGGTGTTGGTAGGGTTCAATACGTAGGATGAAAAACCAGTAAGCACACTAAGGGCTACACAGTTCATGCTGAGCTTAGAACAGTGTTCAAAATCACATAAGGTCTGGTGTAGGCCTGAGTTTCCCCAAGCAGTGAGAGTTGTCAAAAAGTTTAGATGTGGTAGGGGACTTACATGACAGGTGTAGCATCACAGGATGTGTAGTGGTTGGTCTTCAAAATTGATCTTGAAGATGGAGGTGCCTAAGATGGTTAGTGGATGTTGTTGTACAAGTGTAGTTGTTTATCTCCAAGTGGGAGATTGTTAAGTTGTGGAGCTAAAAGCTTCACCAGGATGCTAGTTAGGGAGTTACTAAGTGCGACCAGTAATCAACATCGGTATTAGTGCTGATGTTAGTCAGGTAGGGACCAGGGATCAGCTGATGTCAGTCAGGAGCAGACTGACAGTAACCGACATCGGTCACCTATGCATGTGCATGCGCTTGCATGTGTTTCCAGAATGCATTTCCAAAATTAGACTCGTCTAATTTTAAGAGGTCCAAGAGTGTTTGCATGTTGAAGACTAATTTAAGTCTTGAGTCTGTGTTTCTAATTATTGTAATTAGAAGTCTAATTATTGTATGCTTGGGATCCTATTTAAGAGACCCATGAGGCATGTATTGTAATTAAGGCAAGTAAAGCATTGAAGCAAGAAAGCAAGGTCAAGGAGATCTACAAGGTGTAAGGTCAAGGAGATCAGTTGAAGCTATCAAAGAGGGGATAATAACTTAGGTTGTTGAGTTAGTTGTGGTTGAGAAAGAGAGAGATAACTCTTGAGTGTGAATTATTGAACACTTGGTGTGGGAAGCCTGTAAGGTGGAAGAGTGTGGCATCTCTTCATTGTAATTCTTTTCTGGAAGAGTATTAATACATATAGTATTGTTTCTCATATTCTTTGCTGTTTCAATTTTCTAGTTACTTAATCATTCTGGTTCAATTCCATATTTAATTACTTATAGAAAAGTAATCAATTGTGCTTCCTAGATCCTGATAAAGTGGTATCAGAGCTAAGGTTGTAGGGAGCAGGTTATTGTTTGATTACAGGTCATTCTTAGGGGTTTCTGATTGAGTGGGAGTACAGAAATGGCAGAAGAAAGTAAGCTATGAATGGATAAGTTTAACGGCAAGAATTATCAACATTGGAGGATGTAGATACAAGATTATCTATATCAGAAAGATTTATACTTACCCTTGGGTGGGGTTGCATCCAAACCCACAGACATGAAGGATGAAGAATGGAATGTTCTTGATCGGAAGGCTCTGGGATCCATAAGGTTGAGCCTTGCATTATCTGTGATTTTGAACTTATCACAGTGTAAGACAACGGAAGAGTTGATAGAATCTTTGGCAAATTTATATGAAAAGCCCTCAGCTTCAAATAAGGTATTTCTTATGAAGCAGCTATTTACTTTGCAAATGGAGGAAGGTGGATCGGTATATAGCAATCTTAGTGATTTCCATGGTTTGGTAAACCAGTTAAATTAAGTCAATATTGTTTTTGATGATGAAATAAAGGCTCTCTTAATATTATGCTCATTACCTGAAAGTTGGGAGAGTTTGGTAATGGCAGTAAGTAATATTGCGTCTGCTTCTAAAATCTTAAAAGTTGATGATGTAGTTAGTGTAATCTTGAATGAAGATATTCATAGGAAAAACACAGGTGAATCATCAGCGAATGCTTTAAGTGTTGAAAGTAGGGGAAGGCAAAGAGAGAAGATTGAGTAAGGGAAATCAAGGACAAAGATGGAAAGGGGATCCAAATCCAAAAATGGAGGTATCACCTGCTGGTTTTGTGGAAAGAAAGGACACACAAAGAAAGATTGTTGGTTAAAGGATAAATAAAATCAACATGAAGGTAATGAAGAAGCAAAAGATGCAGGTATTATGGCACATGATGCTCTCATACTTTCTTTGGATAGTCAGTTAGAATCATGGGTTTTAGATTCTGGTTCTTCTTTTCATGCATCCCCAAATAGAGATGTGTTCCATGAGTATGTCCAGGGAGACTTTGCAAAACTTTATTTAGGGGATGTTAAGCCTTGTCAAATGGTTGGCAAAGGGAAAGTGCAGTTGGAATTGTAGACAGGCAACACATGGGTGTTGAAGGAGGTTATGCATGTCCCAGTCTTGAGGCAGAGTTTGGTTTCTGTAGGAAAGCTGGGTGAAGAGGGGTGCACAATAACCCTCACAGTGGATTCTTGGAAGGTTTACAAGGGTGCACTTGTTTTATCAAGAGGTAAGAAAGTAGGTACACTTTACCTATCTACTTGTATTACTAATTCTCCTTTTGGTTTATCTACTTCAGCTGTAGATATGAAGATGTGGCTTAATAGGCTTGGTCACATGAATAAGAAGGAGATGCATGTTCTTAAGTCAAAAGGTATGAGTTCAGATTTAGAGGGCATAGATCGAGTTCATTACAGGAAAAGAAAGTTCGATGCTTTTGACAAGAACAGGGAAGCCTTGGTGTTTATGGAGGAGATGATGGATAGAGAACAGTCACAGGGGCTGAATAATTCTAAGCAGGGTAGTATGGATAGGGTTTTGATCCAAGATGAGCTCGCGGGTAAAGAAGTCATCACTTACAGGAAAATATAGTTACCGATGTTGGTTAGATGGAACTGACATCGATCAGGTAGGTACCAACATCGGTCATGTGCAGACCAGCAGAGTCGATAGTGTCAGGCAGGTGGAGCCAACGTCGGTCAGGTAGGAACCAACGTCAGCAAAAAGGTCAGTCGCATGGAACCAATGACAGTTGGGTGCAGACTAAGAGATGGCTGAGATCGGTCACTAGAATGGATGTTGGGTGGATAGCAAGCTATCAAGGAGTCTCAAGTACCCATATGGAGGACTGAAAGGGTAAGTAAGCCTCAAATTCGTCATTTCCATTCTTTACACTACTTGTAGCTCACTAATGGTCAAGAACCAGGAAGTCATTAAAGAAGCAGAGTAGGTAAATCTAGGAAACAGTGGGAAGTTGGCATAGATGAGGAATGTGATTCCTTGGAAAAGAACCAAATGAGGTTTTTTGGGTGTAGTTGCAAGTTGGAAGAAAGCAATGACAGATGAATGGATGTTCAGGATGAAGAAGAGCGGGAATGGACACGTGAGATAGAAGGCCAAGGTATATGGTCTTGAGTAAGCTGTAAGACAATGGAAGTTTAACCATTGTGTTTTACTTTTACCAGGTTAGAAAATATTAGCTACATTATCCTGTTACTGTATTGTGTGCTTGTTATAGGGTTACACATACAGGGAGTTGTTGAACTAAAAGTAAAGTTAGTTCAGAGGTGTGTCATGAGGAATCTCAAAGCAACAAGATTCTTTGGCATAAGTATGTTTAGAGACATGGAAGATCACAGGTTGATTTTGTCTCTAGTGGAAGCTGATGTGAAGAAGGTGTTGGTAGGGTTCAATACGCAGGATGCAAAATTAGTAAGCACACCAAGGGCTAGACAGTTCAAGCTGAGCTTAGAAAAGTGTTCAAAATTACATAAGGTTTGGTGTAGACCTGAGTTTTCCCAAGTAGTGGGAGTTGTCAGAAAGTTTAGATGTGGCAGGGGAATTGGATGATAGGTGTAGCATCACAGGATGTGTGCTGGTTGGTCTTCAAAATTGAGCTTAAAGATGGAGGTGCCTGAGATGGTTAGTGGATGTTGTTGTACAAGTGCAGTTTTTAATCTCCAAGTGGGAGATTATTAAGTTGTGGAGCTAAAAGCTTCACCAGGATGCTAGTTAGGGAGTTAATGAGTGTGACCAGTAACCGACATCGGTAGTAGTGCTGATGTCGGTCAGGCAGGGACCAGGGATCAACTGATGTCGGCCAGGAGTAGATTGACAACAACCGACATCGGTCACCTGTGCATGTGCATGCGCTTGCATGTGTTTCTAGAATGCATTTCCAGAATTAGACTCGTCTAATTTTAAGAGGTCTGAGAGTGTTTTCATGTTGAAGACTAATTTAAGTCTTGAGTCTGTGTTTCTAATTATTTTAATTAGAAGTCTAATTATTGTATGCTTGGGATCCTATTTAAGAGACCCATGAGGTATGTATTATAATTAAGGCAAGTAAAGCATTGAATCAAGAAAGCAAGGTCAAGGAGATCTGCAAGGTGCAAGGTCAAGGAGATCAGCTAAAGCTATCAAGGAGGGGATAACAACTTAGGTTGTTGAGTTAATTGTGGTTGAGAAAGAGAGAGATAACTCTTGAGTGTGAATTACTGAACACTTGGTGTGGAAAGCTTGTAAGGTGGAAGATTGTGGCGTCTCTTCATTGTAATTCTTTTCTGGAAGAGTATTAATATAGATAGTATTATTTCTCATATTCTTTGTTGTTTCAAGTTTCTAGTTACTTAATCATTCTAGTTCAATTCCGTGTTTAATTGCTTATAGAAAAGTAATCAATTGTGCTTCCTAGATCCTGACAATCATGTTATGTATGTAATAGATATGTAACATTGATTATGACCCTATTTTATATAATTGAGTATGTCATACCTACTTTACCTTCTTGAGTATGCCCTACTTGATTGAATACCTGAGATTGAAGGTAGATTCTTAAATAATTTATGGAATTTTCAATCGATGGGTCTATAAATATACATAAATGACTACCCTATAAAATTAAACTTGTAACATACATATAGTCATGATATATTCACTCATACATGTCATATATTGCATACTATTACAACATGTATGTATGCAATCCCTCATACATAACATCTACCTATAGTCATGATAGGATAACTTATATTAAGCATGAATGGAGCTAGTTACCCTAATATATCTATT
This sequence comes from Torreya grandis, assembly GCA_037957365.1. Taxonomy (NCBI): domain Eukaryota; kingdom Viridiplantae; phylum Streptophyta; class Pinopsida; order Cupressales; family Taxaceae; genus Torreya; species Torreya grandis. Next base: position 985,874 of record JARHVA010001261.1, on the reverse strand, counting down.
TAGAATAGAATGAATCAAAACACCATTCAAAATTCATCCTATAAAGATACCATTTAGTCTAAAAAAGGTTAGTTAGATGGGTTGATCCATGCATTTTTCAATTCCAATCTTGGGCATTATTCCAAATTTGCATATAATAAAGTCATATTGTAGCATTCCAAAATCACATAAGACACTCTCTCATCGATCCTCATCATCCCTAATCACTCCTTCATCAACCCCCATGTTTCCTTATCATCCCTATCACTCCCTCATAAAATCTTAGTGTACCTCATTATCCTAATTACTAACTCATTGGCTATCATCATCCCTCATTATCTCTAATCACTCCCTCATCAATGTTCATCATCCTTAGTCACTCCCTCATCATCCCTAATCATTTACTCATCAATCATCATCATCCATAATCATAGCTAATCATTCTTTCATCATATTTCATAATCATTAGTCACACTCTCATCATCCATCATCATCATTCTTAATAACTTCCTCATCAACTATCATCATTTCTCATCATTCATAATCAATCCTTCATCATATTTCATTGTCCCTCATCATCCCTAATCACTCCCTCATCAATGAAAAACATATTTTACCATCTCTAATCATCCCTTCTTCATTCAGCTTCATCCCTCATTGTCCCTAACCATTCCCTCATTGGGTCTCATTATACCTAATCAATCCCTCATCATGCCTAGTCACTCCTTCATCTAGTAGAGTGTATTACAATATAGTTGTTAGTAAAAATTTATTTTATAATGAACAATATCATTTTTAGATGAATCTTGAAAGGTGTTTTGATTGATTTTATTTTGATTAGAGTATACTAGGGTGATTATTATTATTCATGTCTAGTAGATTAGGTAGGGCCATGATAGATTACTCTAGGGAGATTGTTGAATGATTTCGATGGTGTAAATAAGATAATATCATTTTTGCACTTTCATGGTGGAAATTCATTGTGAAAAATAAGGGACAATGACTAATGATGATAGATCAAAAATTACCTCTTTTCACTTGTTTTGTATAATAAAACTTGGAAAATAAGTTATAAAAAAGAAACCTAAGTTTCCTCTTTAGTGCAGAAAAATGATGTTGGTATGCTCTTTCTATGTGGGGATGTACATGTGGCTTATAAAATGTGTTAATATAATACTCCAAAATGTAATTTTACTCTTCATTCCTCTATGTGTGGTATCCAAAATGTATGTTATTTATCCTAAATTTCTTGAAATGGTCATAATGGGGGACTAGATGGGAATGGGTTGTGGAATTGAGACATCTAATTGAGGGTATGGCCTTAAAAGGGATGGCCAAGTAATTCATGTGTAAAGTTTGAAACGTCTGCACCTAATGTTCATGTTTAGGGATCTAATTTCATGGTTATAGGTTTAGGGTTTAGGGTCTACATATTAGGGTTTAGGGTGTAGGGCCTAGGTTTTATAATTTAGGGTTTATTTTTCATGATTTGGGGTTTATATCTTGTGATATAGGGTTTTGGGTTTGGAGTTAAGTTTTATTGTTTAGGGTTTAAGGTTTATAATTTTATGGATTGGGGATAGAATTTTAGGGTTTGGGATTTAGGTTTCAAGTTTTATGATTTAGGGTTAACGTTTGAGGGTTTAATGTCTAGGTTTAGTGTTCATCATTTAGGTTTAATTTTTAGGGTTTAGGGTGAAGGGTTTAGGGTTCGAAGGTGATAGTATAGTGTTTGGAGTTGATTTTTTGGGTTCCAAAATTTAGATTTTAAGGTTTATAGTTTTATTATTTAGGGTCTATGGTTTTAGGTTTTAGGTTTTATGGTTTTGGGTTTGTGGTTTAGGGTTCAACCTTTATGGTTTAGGGTTAAATGTAGCCTTAGTTCTATTATTGATATATTTATTTTTCCCTATATGGGATTATAATTTGATTACACTTTAAATGGAGGGAATATTTTTTAAATAAATGCACATGATAAAAATGATGAGGGAACAAACTACTACTTGTATCATTATGTAAAATAAAAAAATTAACCACAAATGTCATGGATGAATAAGAGCTAATTTATCCCACTATATCCATAGTGGTTATAGTAACTTGGATTCATAAGCATTATTATCACACTAAATTTCAACCCTAAAAATATTGTTCAAGGATTATTACTTAGGTGATAGCATGTAGACACCTATAGGTTATGGGTGGCCTAATCAATGAGATGAATCTCTAGATACGGCTATCTCCCTTGATGTATTAGCTATAACTATTACTAAACCTAGTACTTTGAAGGGAAAGGGATAGAGAAAAGAAGTAAAAAAAAAAATTATCCTTCTACACAGATTTATGAAATATATAAAATAAATGAACAATGAAATTAACATTGGAAAATAACCCAAAATAACTTTTAGATGAAAGGCCACTTCAAAGGGAAACCTCCTTTGAGCAAGGTCAATACAATAATATTAATAGATGCCTTCATTTGGCCTAAATAATTCCTTAAATACTAAATCTATTCTAAAAAATACTAATTCCAATGTAAGTGAGATAATTTAAATATGCTTACATGAGATAATTTAAATATGCTCAAGGGATGACTTACAAAGCATATCCATCCATAGAAACTAATACACTGAAAATTAAAATATAAGGGTAGGACACATGTTCCAAACATCCCATCCCCCTTGGAAAAAAACTTTGTCCTCAAAGCTTTAGATGTGAGAATAATTAATAAATTTAGAATAGTGGTTCCCATGTTGTATTTTTAGGTTGCATGCTATGCCAATGGATTAATACTTTCATGATTGAGTGGGAATAAAGTTAGTGGGTGTGACTATCCAATACTAATTTTGGTTCAAGAAGGATAGAGCCTTCACTATCAAGTTTTGTTAAAACTATTTTCACTCTAATGGTGGTTCAAATAAATTTATTCGAACAAGAGACATGAAAGTATAGGTGAACTAAGGAAGAAGGTGGAATCTCTAATTTGTACATAATATACCCAATCTGCTAGAAAATATTATATGGCCCATAAAAATTTAGAGAAAAATTATGACTCCTTTTTAATTTTAGGTATGATTGTTTGTATGGATGTAGAAAAATAAAAATCATATATTTAGGTTGAAAAGTACACTCAGAGTAGTGATGATCAGCTCACTACTTCATTCATTTCTATACCAGATGGACATTACCCCACAGGGTACTAAAAATCTAATCCTTATGTTAGAGAGTAGTGTCAACCACCTGAATTAGTAAACTATTAGGGTTATATGGGAGAAATGATGGTGGTGCTTAACTATAAACTGATTCATATGGAGTCATTTTAGTAGAAGTGTGGTAGGAGGTATTATACCACCATTCAGTTAGGAGGATCCACCTTACCCACATCGTTGTTATTCTGATGTAAAGCAATGAAGGACTGTTTCCAAGCATTTGTTGATAATTTCTATTTATCCATATATTGGGGGATGATACCTAGAGGTCATCTACAATTATGTGCATGTACGTTAGAATAACTCCATCCAAAAATGGCTAGTGAAAGTTGCGTCACAATTGGAGATAATTAAAGAAGGGATGCCATGTAGATGAAATATTTGATCTAAGAAAACTTGTGCGATTATAGAGGCTTTATAGGGATGGCTGAGGGCACAAAAATAACTATATTTGGAGAGGTAATCTACCACTTATAAAATATCTATTTCCCCCCAAATTTAGGTATCCCCTCAATGAAATCCATAGAAATATCTTTCCATATCCTAGTAGGAATTGTCAAAGGATCGATCAAACTAGGAATCACTATAGGTTAGTGGAACTAGAATAGTTTCCACCTTCACGTGATTGGTGATGTGGGTAGAAAAGATTATCTTCTTGAAATAAAGAGGAGCTAAAAAATCATACATTGTATATATTTTGATCAAGTTTAGTCCTGCATTATAATGTAGGTATATGAACATAATTATACAGTCCTAATGCCTATAAGAACACTTTTTTAAAATCTTAATGTTTCATTATTTTTGTATTTTATCTCTTGGAACATTAGTTTTATTAATAAATAGTATTCAAAAAGATGTGGATGCTACTCAAGCTTTAGTTCATGGAAGGCTGTGGCTTTTTATTTTATGAAGGTGCCAAAAGGTACCTTTGTTGTATATGATTAATTTTTATATGTATATTATTATTAATTCAAGTCCACAACAAGGTTACATTCTTAGTCTAAGGTATCAAGTATGAATTTCTATAATTATAAAACTTATTGAGTTTGAATCTTCGAGCCATATGCCATATTTGATTTTTTTCTTGTTCTAGTTATCTTAGGTATCCAATATGTTTTTCAATCCCAATATATAGAGTTTTTTTTGAAATAATCATAAATGTGAAACACATGAAATCATCATCAATCAATACAAAATGATATCCTTAAGCTCACAACTAATATAAGACTGTGGTATGGTTCTAAAAATGAGTGAAGATAAGCCCAAATAGTCAATGATGTAAATAAGCTTATAAACAAGTCAAATATCTAAGTGTGAATGTATATATATTTTCAAGAAATCATAATTGATGCAAGTATGTCCTTTAATTAACTCTATGACTATTTTTAAACTTATTCTCTAAGCTTTTAGCCCTCATGGCAATAAACCATTTATTGTTGATAGAACTGGAGACTCCTCTCAAAACCTTATTGAAAAATGGAATGGACATATTCTTGAGGATTTTGTCAATTTCAAAATTTCAAAACCCTTGTTCTCTATACTTTATACTCTCTTCTCTTATGGACTCTTACAAACAAATTTATTCTCTTACACTCACTAAGACTATTGACAAGGCTTATCACTTCCATTAAGACTCTTTGAATAAAAAAAGAACCTCTCCACCTTTATTTATACTAATAATAATTTATCAAGGTTATTACAACCTACACATAAGTTTTCACTCATGATAAAGACACCAAACATATAAAAGAAGATAAAATAGGGTTACCTTGGTCTAATGATAGACTTAATGCATTGAGTTACTTCTTGAAATTCTTATTCAAGCATCTCCAAAAAATTTAACCACCGTTAATACTGAACAAAAAATAATCTCCATGTTCACCAACACATTCTCACCTCCTTATTTCACTTTTTATTAACCTAAACTCATATTTAACATGTTTCTTAAGTATACATGCCAACCTGAAAACCTTGCAACTTTAATAACATTCTCTAGACCTAATTTCAACCTAAAATCAATGTACATAATTAGAAAACATCCTCTTGAATATCCATTTAAAATTTTGGACCATTTATCTAGGTGAATCAAAAGATATGGATGTTTTGGTGATTCAATATGTTTAATGTAGTTTGTAAGATAAAATCTAGAAAAAATATTGAAAATGAAAGGTATCGATATTTTAGATATATTTATAGAGGCAGAGAGATATGATACAAATAGATAGACTATATCATGTTTTTTGATACAGTCATGGATGCAAACACATGACACTATATTTATTGGTCGATATAGTTTACACACATAGATAACTATATCAAAATTATTTGATGTAGTTATAAAACATAACATAGATATGTATTGATGTCTACTGATACAGTCTATAATAAAAAATATAATTTCATGTAATAAATTTAAATCCAATTATTTTGATAATTATTTTTTTGAAAATAAGATTAAGTATATATACTAAAGGATTTGACTGATTTGTAGGATCTCATTTATACTAAAATTTTCATTGGATAGTTTCAACCCATTATTTTAGAGAGCCAAATATGGAGGAAGTACCATGTCCATAACCCACTAAACCTAGTTTTGAGGCTAATTTGATAGTAACTTCCCAATGCTAACTGTTAATTGGTTCATTATAGAATCAGATGGATGGATTCTTAAAGTTCAAGAAAAAAGGAAACCATAAGTGTTTTTGATATATTATGATGCACATAGAGAATAAAATCCATGTTTAGTTATATACTATGACTATCAATATGAGGGAAATCCCCTCATGGCATAATGTCTATAAACAAAAGACAAGGATTGTAAATAGAATACCATGTAATCCTTCATGATAGTAACTAATTAGTTTAAAAAATGTTGGAGCATAGTTTATAGGAAATCCCAAACAAATAGAAAATAAAGTTCAAAAATAAATATTGAAAAATAATTTATAGCATTAAGTGAATTAAAATAAATAGGCAGTCAACTTGAAATGAAATATGTGATTAGATTCAGAAATAAAAAAGCTGATTTTCCTTTTTTATGCTTACAAATTAAAACAAACCGAATTGTATAAACATTGGCCTATGCATTTTTACACTCAGTACATATCTCTATATATTATATAGATAAGTATTTGTAAAAGAAATTGAATACATAAATAATTTAACTAAGTTAAACATATCGATACATTTTATTATAAATAAATGCAATTCAAAACCTTGGATAGATTGATATAGTTTATTAAAAATAAAACTTACACATAATTATATCAAAAAATCAAAGTAGTTTCATTGAAGTAGGTTTATATATAAATAAAAATGTAAATACATAACTATATTGAGTAGATCGATACCATTGATTGGAAAAATGAATTTGAGATATAACTTTATCGACTAGTCTCATATATTTGGTTGGATATGTGACTTGACATAACTATGTCTAGTAGTTTGATATAGTTGGCTGAGGTAAAATTAGATCTCATAATAATACTATGTATCATTTCCAAAATAGTATGTTGAAAAACATACATAGATAAAATTATGTCAATTTGTTTGATATATTTTTATGTAGGCATAAATTACTATTGAGTTGTAAATTGATCTATATAATATATCTTATTGACAAAAAATGAAACACAATTGAATCGATATGTTCAACATAATTTTATGAAGAGGTAAAGGAAATAGATAGCTTTATGTTAGGTTCACTAAAATGTATGCACTGAGCTAGGACTGACCTACAACTATGCTATCTAAACATCCAAAATTGAGAAGGTAAACTAAATAGAACATGTTGATACTTAATGAATTGGGATATGACCAAACGGATCCATAAACCTAGCCATAGGAGAACTACACCACAATTTTAATACAAAAGGATCAAAATCCTCCAGGGAATTAACATAATGAGATATCTCTATCTATGTCTTTTGTTAATATAAGTAAATATTTCAATTAAATAATTTAAGTAAGGGGAAGGGTTTGAAACATATAAAAATAGGTAACTGTGGTAGAAAAATAAGGGCCTAGGTTAACCAAGGTGGGAAGATGGAAAGTTTTAATATGATTATAGCCACACTAATTTAAGTTTAGAGATAATTCAAAAAATTAGATACACATTCATTATCCAAGAATTTATGCAACTTCTATCTATGAAAAGGAAAGAGCTAGGGTTAGAATATACTTACCTTGAACAAGCCCGGTTGAGTTTCAACCTCCTCTTTAGATAAAGGTTATTTGTATGAGATTTTTGTGGTTGTAAGGATATTAATGTATGATCAAGATATATACTAAAAGGACACCTCCTATTACATCTAAGGTTCTATAAGTCAAATGTTTCCCTCCAAGATAAGATCTAAGCAATAAATTTTTCAAATGTAGAATTAAGGTAGAAGTGCAAGAAATAAAAATTGAAAATGAATGTTCCTCTTTATTGGATTGAAATCTTGAAAATAAAAATTAAATTTATTACAAACTTATAAATACCTTTTTCATTTTATATTATTTTAATTTTATTTATAATTTCCATATATTTCCAAAAAAATAAATAAATAAATAAATAAATAAATAAATCAATCATAAAACTAACCTAAACCTAAAATCATAAAACTAACCTAGATTTATGATATTTGAAAAGGAGCGATATTAAACATTAAACTAGGTCTAGGTCTATATTGTGACGTAGGAAAGATTAAATCATTAAACCTAAACCTAAAAACATGATATGTAAAAAGCAGCGAATAAATCAAATAAATGAAAACACAACGGCGGAAGAAATAGGGAAGAAACAACTGTGGGAAGAAGTAGCGGTGGTGGATGACTGCACAGCGGAAAAAGTTAACCCAAAAGGGGTTTTTTTTTTTTTTTTTTTTTTTTTTTTTCGGTTTTTTGGTTTGTTTTATCAAATCAACTGAATGAGGATAGCCCTCTTCCACTTACAATATGAGATGATTTCAAACTTAAATACTGTACATAGTTATAAATATAATAAAATCGTACTATTATATTCTTTAAGCAAGTTGTGAATTATATTTCCCAATCAATTTAAATGGTGTACAAGTGTCTTGATATAAATCCAATGGCCACCATTTATTTTTCAAGAAAAAGATGTTAGTAAATATCGATGTAGTCGTACCAATTTTAGATATGCTCTTCATCATCTTTTTATTATTATAAAATTCAAATATAATAACTACACATAATACAATAAAAAAAGAAATTTAAATATTTATTAATAAAATACAATTAAAACAATGGTAATAACAAATTAGATGCTAAAACCAAGTATATGTAGTTTGATTTTGTTGGAGCACTTCACTTGAATGATGAATTTTTGAATGACAGGGTTTTGGAGATTATTAAAAAGTACAAATATGATAGTACAACATTTTCCAAAAAATAAAGATATAAAATTATAAAACATAAATAAATTAATTAAAAAAATATTATTAAGTTATAAAATAAAATAATAAATATATAATATTATAAAAATTATAAAATTAAAAATTGTTTTATAAATAAAATTGTGTTATAAATTTTAGTATTTTTTTTAATTTTTTTTTTTCACAATCTAACAAATTTATCATAATTTTTTTAAAATTTATCTTAATTTTTTAGATTATTTCATTATTTCTTATGAATTTGAGTAATTTCTTCTAACTTATTGAATTTTTCCTAATTAACTTTGAAATTCTCAAAAAAATTATTAATTTTTGACATTTTACTATATTACCTTAATTGCCACTAAATTTACTTTATTTTATAAATATTTTAAACTTTATTCTATATACAAAATTTTCCATAAATTACATTATTTCTCAATAAATTTTAGTAATTTTAAAATTCTCCCTAATTTTTGAATATATCTAATTTCCTATTAAAATTTTAGAAACTCTCCTAATTTGATGACCATACCTTAATTTTTCATATTTATTTAAATAAGTCATTATTCTCTTCCTTTTTTGAAGTTTACATAATTATCATAGTTTTTTTTAAAAATAAATTTGTCTTAATTTTCCCTATCTTTGTTTAAATTAGCTTGTTTTTTTTTCAAATTTCCTTAATTAGTCAAAAAAAATTCCAACTTAATTAATTTCAATTATTTATATGAAAGTAACTTAAATTTTGTAGATGTTGGCTTACTTTTTAACAATTTAATTTTTTTTTTTGAAATTTATCTTTAATTCACTTATATTTCTTTAAATTTTTAGAAATTAAACAAAATTGATTAAATTTCCTTAAATTTTAAAATTTTCCATGTATTGCTTGAATTTTACCTAAATTACTCTGTTTTTTCAAAATTTCTCTAATTTTCCTAAAATTTATGTAATTTTCTAAATTTCACATAATTCCTTAAATTTACTTAAATAGTTTAATTATATATTTTTCTATATTCCTATAACTTGAAAAAATTCAACAAACTTATACTTATTTATCAAATTTTACATTTTTATTTGATTTTTTATTCATTTTGCCTAAATTAAAACAAAAATTAACCTAATATTTTAATTTCTAAATATGTGACAATTTGACCTAATTTTTTGAATTCTCCTTAAATTTTCTCCTTTTTATTGAATTCTCAATAAAAAAATTTAATTTTTAATTTTTTTAAAAATTAACCTAATATTTTTAAATTACCATAACTTTACCTAATTCCCCCTATTTTTTCAATTATATCATAATTTTTTTAATGTTTCTATTTTTGACCTTTTTTAATAATTAAAACTTATTATTCTTTATCTTAAATTTATCTTACTTTAAAAAAAAAAGAAATTATGTAGAATTTTTCCAAATTGCTTAATTTTCAACTAAATTATTCTAATATTTAAAATTTGCCCTAAATTCTCTTAATATTATCTTCTTCATTCATCTATAAATGTTTTGATTTCTCCTTAAATTTCTATAAGTTTATTAGTTTAACTTAATTTATCAAAATTTCCTTTATTTTTATTCAATTAGAATGTGTTATATCATACTTGATGTGAAGTCCATCTTAGCTAGATGTATTACAAAAGTGTGATGTATTATTTGCACAACATTGTTAATATGCACATTTATGTGGTAATTATTCATATATGTGTGAGAAAAGTGAGTTGTAACTTGTGTAATGATCCTATCCCACCTTTCACTCAACAATTAATAATCTCTTACTCCCCTATTTCTTTTCATATATAAGGACCCTTTATGTCCTTGTATAAAAATAGAATGGAGGTTAGAGTCATACCTAGAGCTAGTAGAGATGTGGTGTGTTAAAAAGTCATGTTTAGATACAACCACTATTGATTGTACATATATACATTATATATATTCATTAATTTATTACAATGTATTTTTGTTGATATTAGTGAGATGGTGAGTATCGTAAATGTTAAAGGTCTGGTGGTCCCTCATCATTTCCTTCTGCTTCATTTTTCTCTACAGACCCATTTTTTTCCTATGGAAGCTACTTTCATCACTGCATCAAACATGGCATCATCTTGCGTGCGTGTGCGCACGCGCGTGTGTGTGTGTGTGTGTGTGTGTGTGTGTGTGTGTGTGTGTGTGTGTGTGTGTGTGTGTGTGTGTGTGTGTGTGTGTGTGTGTGTGTGTGTGTGTGTGTGTGTGTGTGTGTGTGTGTTTCATTAGAAATGACAACTATGAGGAGATACTGGTATCCATAACCATGACCATGCCTTTGCTAAAAGTGCAAGAACCATGATAGAGGTTGAATGTCAAACATACGCAATGGTTTATGCAAAAAGTTGAGCTTGAGCTTTCATCTACCTATTGGAACAATTTTCTCCATGTTAAATAAAATAATGAATGTTTAGGTGTGTTGCTCAGAAGTATAACAAGATTTAGTGATTATATGTGGAAGGAGAATTACTCCTTGTTCAGAGGCCACCTATTGATAATGAAAATAATTGTTATGCCTATCTTTGTAAAAAGTTGAGCTATCATCTGCCTATTGGAACAATTTTCTCTGTTTTAAATAAAATAATGAATGTTCAGGTGTGTTGCTCAGAAGTATAACAAGATTTAGTGATTATATGTGGAAGGAGAATTACTCCTTGTTCAGAGGCCACCTATTGATAATGAAAACAATTTTTATGCCTATCTTTGCAAGGGATAACCTTGAATGTGGTGAAGAGCATTCAAGAAGTCCATTCGCACATAATGAAGGGTGATCACTATATGTCCATGAATGGACATTAGTGTCCACATTAAAAAAATAATGTGAAGCGACAAAATATTTTTGGAATTGATAGGTGTTTATGGTTTATATATATATATATATATATATATATATATATATATATATATATATATATATATATATATATATATATATATATATATATATATATATATATATATATATGTGTATGTGTATGTATATATGTGTATGTATATATGTGTATGCGTATGTATATATGTGTATGTGTATGTATGTATGTGTATGTATATATGTGTATGTGTATGTATGTATGTATGTATGTATGTATGTATGTATATATATATATATATATATATATATATATATATATATATATATATATATATATATATAATTCCTAAAAAAATAGTTATTTTCATACAGATAATAATAATTAGTAGTTATTTTAAAGAAGTAAATAATATAGGGAGTGGTGTAATTTTTTGATTTTGTAAAGTAGGGTTGTGTAAAATGAAACAATATAAATCAATAGTTGTATATCATGAAAAACACATAATCACTAATTCCAATTCACATTTAATTAATGAAAAATTAATCTTATTATATGTAAACATTTATTAATAGAAGGATGCACTTTTAGTTTTGGGATGACAATTTATTGAGTTGGGGATTTGAACCATTTGGTTTTAGTTTCTACTCTATATTGGTAAGAGGTATTTCATAAAATGAATAAGTGTAAATCAATAGCTTATCTAGAAATATTTCGCTGCTTTCATACTCTATAAGAATGTATGTCAAAATAGATTCATGTAAAGTAATTATGACAATAAACTGATCAATCTCAGAATCACTATGCAATGATTTATTCTATGATCACTTAAATTATTCATTGAAAGACATAGCATCTTTGCCTAGTCTCTATGTCAGAACTACAACTCCATTGATTTCAATAAAGTGACATCTGCATTTGTTGGTTGAAAATCCAATTGTGGTAGATTGAGGTTTGCCATAGTGATTACAATGAATAAATTGTTTTTGTTAAATTGGTGCTAGAAAATTTAGAAGCCATGAAGAGCCCTTTGAAATTTAGGGTTTAGGATTTGAATAAAAATTTAAGTTGATATGGGTACATACAATAAATATTAAAATTGAAGTTGTAAATGTTCAGACTATTTATTATGAGGCTAGACAAATCAAAAAGTGTTGCACCAGAAACTCTATAAATGTTTATGATATAACATTTAGGATGTTAAAATCAAAATTTAATTATATAATAAATTAATTATAATATATAATATATTGTAATAAAAAATATATTAAAATACATAATATATTATATATAATATATAGTCTAATATAAAATATTATATAATCATATGATTTAATATAAAATATACATAATATCATATAATATTAAAATATATTTACTATATATTATAATATTGTATACTATAATAGAAATTCTAATATATTCACTTCCATCAAGCGTATGATTTCAAATGGCCATGGAATTAAAATTTATATATTTTAATATTAAATATGAGTATGCCATTTCTACAATGATATTAATGGATTAAATAATTTGAGAAAAAATAATATTTTATCAAAGTATTTTTTAATATCAAAAATTCATTTTATGCAATGAATATATATATATATATATATATATATATATATATATATATATATATATATATATATATATATAATATTAATAATAATAAAATAAATAATATTATAATTAATATATTTATATATTTTAATCATTGATAATAATGATGATGATAATAATAATAATAATAATAATAATAATAATAATAATAATAATAATAATAATAATAATAATAATAATAATAATTATATAATAATTTATAATATTATTATATTGAATATATATTATAATTAATATATTATTACTACTATTATTATTTTATTAATTTAATTAATTGAAAACAATTAAATTAAATTAATTCTTAAAATATCTATTTAATCAATGAGTGGTACCATATTATCACCACTAATAGGTATCTCACCATGAATGAAGATTATAAAAATTCCAAGGTGAATTGGGCAATGATGGCGAGGTGAATTGATATGGTATTTTAAGTGACAGACTCGATGAACCCTGGAAAGTTACACATTCAAAGTTTAGTGACATGTCACATCGATCAATAAAATTTGGGTGTGTCATTTGTTGGAGAAGTGATCAAATTTTGAAATATTAATATCTTGGATAAAATCCTCTTGGTGCTTAGTGTCTGTACATGTGGTCCCCTTGCTTAGATATGGATCCTTCATGGTTCAATTTTGTTCATAGGAAGACAAGGAGCTTCTGTGGAACAAAGTCCCATCACCAAAGACATTTCAATATCTTATATGTATAATTATTATATATAAATGTAGTTTCTAAAAAATAAATGTTTTGTCCCTAAGTCAGAGACATTGTAGTACTAATTAGATCTGAAAATCAGATTTGAAGTTCTTTCATATTCAAATCAATTATCATGACGTCCTCCACCACCCTTGACAATATAAAACAATCAATCAAAGATGTCAACACATAGAAATTTGTGGACCCATTTTGAATTGGTGCAAATCATGTAATTGGGTATGCTACCAATATATTGACACCTATAGAAATTACAACAAGGCCATACATAAATTACAAGTGGTGAAATATTTCAATGTGAGCTGGGTAGTGATCATGAGGGGCAATGACAACATATTTCATGTGATATTTTACACTAGAGGAACCATGTCATACACATTCTGTAATGACACTAATATGAGGGAAATACATTAAGGTTATGGATTTTATCTTATTGTGTTTTTTGGTTGAACTAAATATTGAAGCATTTTAAAAGTTCATGCCACATGGTTATTTAATGGGGCATTGTTCATCATAAAATGTGAATGTCATGGTAGAGGAGTCACCATTTGAGAGAAAAGGTGGTCAATTGGTGATCAATCGTAGGTGGTAAGGAGGGTTGGTAAGTTTAATTCTAAAGCATTAAGGATTGCTCACATCATACACATAAATGGGGAATTTACTCTAGAAATGAAAAGAAATCACTTACCCAAAAAGATCCCAAAAATTAAATATACATACATACATATAGAAAATTAAATTAAGAAAAAAAACTAGGAATGTAGAAAAAAGAAGGTGAACCATACATCTTTGTAATAAAATTTGTAATGGCCTCATAGAAATATGTTAATGCCCAAATGCCACTTTATAAAGATTTGTTGAGCTACTCAAATAATACCTATTGAGTTGCATATCTTGACATGTATTTCAATATATGGTAAGCACCAAGTATCTCATATGGCCTCACCTCTATAGAGACCCTCAGTGATCATGATGTTCTATGTCCCAAAGATAGATTAGACACAAAGACACCACATGTCTTTCAATCAATGGTAACCTAAGATTGCAGGGTAGAAAATAGTTATCACTAAATACTATGAGACTTGAAGGCCTGAGATGCCACTGGATGGTGACTTTCCATGCATTTATATGCTAAAAGAAGTGGTAAATATTATAGGCAACTGATAGGCATAGATTCAATGCAACCATGCCATGTGTCAAAGTGCAAAAAGTTATATAAGCAAGTTATGATGCTACCAAGTGATAGTATCTTGAGGGCCTATTTGGGATTTTTCTAGAGCTCACCTCTATGAATACCTTTAAGGGACTGCAATGCTAAAATGTTTAATTTCCCATCCAATTATGAGTGCTTTCATGATTTACTATAGATGGAATTATATGGTGAAAACTATGACTCTAGGATTTCCACTGATGACATGGCTCATATATGTTAATTGGAATTCCATTCTATGTATATCTAAAATGTTGTTTGTAGAAGAGGAGGCCTAACTAATTCTTTAGATGATGCCACCTCCTCTCCTCCTAATAAATTAACTTCTTCCCCATGCGAGGTAGTAGCTCATAGCTAAAGCACTTCCTCTTTTTTAACATAAAATGTTAGAGCATCCTCATTCTCTATATTAAGACCACATATATAAGACACCTTCTTAAATATTTTCCCTACCATGGGGGAAAATGCATCGAATTTCATGAATCTATATAATGTGATAGATGGAAAAGGATGACCTTAAACAAATCTTTCCTCTCTCATAGGTGGTAAAGGCAGGGCCTCCATAAGTCTTTCTTTATCCATAGGTGTAAATGGCATCTCCCTCTCTATTTATATAGACCATGCTTCTTGTCTACAACTCCCTCACATGTTAAGCTCTTGGGGGCATGAAATGTATACTACTTGTACTTCATCAGATGTTATGCTCATAGGGCATGAAATCTTGAAGAGACATAAAAGAGAAGGATAGTTCTTTTCTGCATCTTATTCTAGAAAAATAATCCTACAACCTTGGCACTCTAAGATATTACATCTGATCAACACATTTCATTCAAAATCCTTAAATCTCAGTCATGAAAACTATTCTATCTATACCCTGAGACCATAGCATTCCATTTATTCTCTCTTCCTTAGTCATGGATTGAATAGGTTTTTTTATTAGGTCACCTAAAATCTTGAGATTGAGAAGATATCCCAAATTGATGAGTGCCAGTTGTAGAGATGGACACAACATCATGATGGGCTAGTTGAAAGAATAAAAATGGGAAAAATACAATTATCAATGTACTTGTTTTGAGTTTTTACTTTTTTACTTTATCTAATTTCCCATTTAAATGTTTAATACATTTGAATATCACAATGGAAAAAATAATCTAGTTATGAATAATGATGTGTTGAGATATGTGTTTTCACAAATTCAACAACCATTGAGACACAAGATGTTACTTTATTTGTAAGATAGTCAACAATGGAGAAATATTTCAATAATTATATTAGTCTAAAGAATAGTTTGCTGACATTCTAATAGAAACTTTATCAAATAATACTTTTGAGTATTTTAGAGAATACATAAGAGTAATTGATATTCATGGTATTAAAGAATAAGGGAGAGTGTTAGATGACATGTCTATTTTACTGGTAGTCAAATTGTAATAGTACCTACCTTGATGACATGTCTAAGATAGTTGAAATCATGTTGATCTTTGCACTAATGTTTGTTAGTGTTTTGCCATTTTTTTGTTCCATGTGAATATCTCAATTACACAAAATATCTTTCCATCCACACCAAGTTATACATGAATTATTTAAATAAATTAATGAAAATATTATCACTGTATTCATATTTTTTGTATCTTGTCTAGAGGATTCAAAAAAGCATAAAATTGAATATTATTGTATCCATTGTAGTGGCCTAGTTTGATGTATGAGAAATGAAGCTCTCTTAGTTTTCAAAATCTAAATAAAATCTCAATTTCTATTTTATCTCTTTTGTTGTATCACACTAAGTATAATTTATATGTATATGTGTTTATTCTATCCGTGTTGAATGAATGATTTTTGTTCTTTCAACTTATGTTATATTTACTTTAAAATTATTGTTATTTGTTGTATATTTTTTTAATTAAATGGTTTAATTTCATTAAATTAAAACAATATATAGTACATCGCTAATAAAAAAATATGGGCGGAAATATCACACCCCAAAATCACAACCACACTGAGTTTAAATAAGCCTCAAGAATAGAGAAAAGTCCACAAAAGGCCACCTTAAGGCAATAAATACCAAGGCTAAACTAAATCAAGTGCATATGAACCAAAAAAATGAAAATAATCACAAATAATTAGGAACCCATTAAGCATTAACATCAAACATGGAAATAGATAGAGGTAGAGGTTCTTGAGAGTTCCCTCCCCACCCCCTTAAGCAGTGGGTTACCATCAATCTGTAAGGGATCCCAACCATGAGTCTTCTAGTTATTTTTAGTATCATCATGTTGCTTAATCATAAGATCCATATAAGGCAACTTGTCTTATGGAGGAGAACTCCAACCCCTCCCTGTCAGATCTATTGTGTGGAGATGGCCAATAAAAGTGAGGATAAGATTTCCTCTGGATTATAGACCATTATCTATGATATTGTTGATGCTTACCCCCATGCCCATTCTTATAGGGGGAGTGTTGGTTGTGGGGATCTGGAGGCTCATGATTGACCACACAAGGAACATTCCCCCAATGGTATAAAATAATTTTTAGATGGTGAAATTCAACCCAAACTTTATATGTTTAACTATGCATCTGGAGGTTAACATTAGATATTGCAAAAAGAAATTAGTTACATAAAAATTATTTTCTACATCTTCATGATTAAAACATGCTTTATTTTAAGTTTTCAAAATCTGAAAAAGAATGCCAATATGGAAAATATGCAAGAATCTAATGTATCTTGTAGGAAGTAAGGTGGAGTCCCATGGTAGATCCATATTCCAAGGGAACATTTAAGTCCTAAAGGGCTTGAAGAGAGATTGAATCCATCTTCAACCAGACTAAGCATGAGGTCAAATCCAAAAGTGGTGTTTATGGTATTTTGGCCGGTGATGGGAAGGGTAGATGAGATCTGAGATCTCCATGTGTATGAGCTGATCACCCACAAGTGGACCTCAGTAAATAATACACCCAAAGAAATGGAATATTTTAGGTTCAATGAAATTTGCCCAGATATTATCAAACCTTCTAGCCCAAACATGATGAATGTATTTAAGATTCCATTGATGATTAAGGGTTTCAGATTCAATATGCTAAGAGGATAAAAGATTATACCTCAAATGAGAAAAATATCAACAAAATGGCGTAGATGTAGTCCAAAACTAATCTCTCCACCATAGTGTAAGAAATGTAACACCATTTAAAAAAAATACTCTTTAGGTATGGAACTATGCAACTCAAAAATGGACTTTGCATCTTCACTATTAAGCTTCAACTTAGCCTTCACAAGATTCCATGGAAGCTAACCCTAAATGGTTTTGTAGAATAGATCCCCAATCGTATGAACCCCTGATCCAAAACTTGAAAGATTTGGTTGAAAGATAATTCAAGAAACAAGAACAAAAAAATTCATATAATGCTATCTCTGATAAGAGATGTTTTATTGATCAAATTTGTAGACCCAAACATATGCTTATCTCTGAGAAGAGATGTCTGATTTCCCATTTCGGGTTACATCTTCATTTATACATGTTTTGAAGATGTGGGGAGGATGTGGAAGGTCACCAATCTCGAAGGAGATGAATTGGTTTGACATCGATGATTTAAAACAATACAGAATTCGAAGAATTACTATTTTTAGAAACTTACTATTTTTAGACTACACTACTAAAATTGAAATTTGGGACACTTACATTGGGTTTTATGGGGTAAAACTTCATTGATCAAAGCTCAATGCCATCTCACGATGTTTCCCTCATTATTATATTTCCAACAGTTCAAACGGTGAGTCAACTAGAGCTACGGTGCAAAAGTTATGGCTCCCGGAAGTTCTGCCATCAATTGGGGTGGACCCATCACCCGAATTGTCAACTGAATTGTTGTTCGGATCAACACATTTTTTAAATAGCCTCAAACTTTTGATCTAAGCAATCATGGAAAAGGGAGAATTATGGAAATTCAATGTGGGATACCACCATAAAGAGTGAGCATTAAGTGAGAGACCGCTTCTAAACCCTTTCCCCATGAAAATGAGGTGATGTTTGAGCTTTTCCCAATCCTTCTAGATGCTTTGACTGACAAAAGTGCCCCCTATATTAACATGAACAAGGGTGATGAGAATGTTTTAAAAAGCAATCCCTTGCCATGTCTTTCTACCAAGAGGGTAGCCTTGAGAGATGCAATTCCTTAATAATATTTCTAGGCTTTATCCCCTTCTAGGCTTCTAATAATACATTTGACACTAAAAGAAAGACGTTGGAGCTTAATGCCAATGATCCCAAGCCCATCAACATCTTTAGGTCGACATCAAATGGCCTAAGAGACTCTGTGAAAAACATGATGCCCCATAGAATTGGCCAATAGAATGTCTCTTAAGAGTTTGTCAAGATTAACATAAAAAGCATTGGAAGGGACCCAATAGGATGAGTAGTAAACCTGAGTAGCAGTGAGAACCTTAAACAAATCTGAAACTTTCCATCTAGATTTAAGGGTTTGGTGATCTAGAAGTAAATTTTTTTCTCAATTCTTTGAACCACATAGGACCACAACTCAATGAGCGAGGCTTTAAAATCAAAGGGAATGCCTAAGAACTTAAACTGCACTCCAGGAGAATCCATTGCCATTGGTATCATTTCAACCAATGAATTTTGTGAGAAAGGGACTGGTGATAAGATGGAGTCTTATGCCATTGAATAAAAAACCCAAAAACAAGTCAGAAAGTATTTGGGAGTCCATTACATGTTTCTTTTCATTTTGAAAGGTTTAGGTATTTATATATGTAATCCGTTTTAAAAAATTACACCCTCAAAATAAAATAGAATATTTTATTTTAAATTTATTAATAATTTTAGAATTTATAATTTTTTGGAAAGAAGCACTACCTTTTATTTATTGATTTTTAAAAAAATAAAATAAAATAAAAAATAAAAATAAAAATAAAAAATAAATAAAAATAATTATTTATAACACACAAATTTGTTGCTTATGTAACGGAATATGTAATGGACCCTATACCTTCCATCCGATTTCAAAAATGAAGGTAACACTTTCTTTATACAACTCTTAAATTTTGCACCGACCATTCCTAGGGAAGCAATACTAATTACCCTTCATTTTATTGTATTCTACAACTTGATTCATGTGCTCCTGAGTTGGCCTAATGGTAAAGAACATGTGTACTCTTGGAAGGGATGTCACAGGTTCAAATCTTGTAGGGGGTAGGGATTGCACGCCTCGTATTCGTAGCACAGTAAGGTGCCTCCCCATGATGAAAATACGAAGTGGTCCCATATATTGGACATGCCTTGTAAACCATAATCAATGCATTAATTGACATCGTAGACCTTAAAAACATCATCATCATTATTATTATTATTATTATTATTGAGTGGCACGATGCAAATGACACATAATATCCCTGTCCTATTCATCCATTCAAGTGCATCCTATCTAGTGGGGTCTGATGACTTTTCAAAGTTGAAATCCATCCACAACAATAAAAGTCGGTCGGTGAATTGCTACCACATTTCAAAGCAACTGCTGTAAGGGATTGTCACAATAAAGGAAGGGGTTTAATGCCAAAAAACATTTGGCAGCTGCACTGTGGGCTGCTCTCAACAATTTATCAATAATGACGGACAATCCATTTTCATATAAGAAAACAATTTTGCAATGACCCAGTTTGTACTATTGGTCAAAACTATTTATGGTGATAAATCTTATAGTGCATACTTAATTAAATATAGTTAAGTTTAAATTCTAATTCAATTCTAAAGTAATTAAATTATATCAGAATTATTAATGATTCGGGGCTTTCATGCTCCATTATTGTTAACAACTGTGCAGGAAAAAAGAATGTACATTTGGAATACAAAGTCACCCATCATTTGCAGAAATAGGTTAATGGCAAGTCTGTGCCTATGGCACAACAAATATCTATTACAACTTTGCACAGAGCCATCTAAAATCAAATATATCTACTGGTTATTACATTGTCTCGGCTAATTTAAGGACTGTTTAAAAAGCTTTGAAAGGATAAATTGGTTGTCATCTTTCGCGTCATTTTCAAGCTTACGTATGTATTTAAAGGCCCAACGACTTCTTTTGGATTGGCTTAAAATCAACGCCATGAATGCCATTTGTTTTAATGGGGACGAAAACAACCGCTGAAAGAAAATATTCCTGTGGTTACCTCAGGTATTTATTTATGTTAAGTGGTAGATACACATCTAGAATAGACTGTTTTGTTCTTCAATTTATCAACTTATAAGTTTGTGACTCATTCTTCTCTTATTTTATAGGAGGATTATTTTTTTAATTATTAAATTTCTACAGTTAGTGGAGAGGAATCTTGGTTTATACAATATACGTAAACATCCTATTTCTATGGTGGGCCTCAAAGATCAAATTTGACAATGCCATCAAATCCATTTGAAAATTGTAACTCAAAAAAAGTCATCGAACAATATTCAAAGTTTATAAAATGATTGACAACATAATGGTGTAAATGCATGGATAACTGCCGATAGTTTGGAAGATAAAAAGTGGTATTTTTTTCGAAAATGTTAGTTATGTATGGTTTGGTGGTTTTTTTTTTTTTTTAATAATGGTTTTTTTATATATGTATATAAGCTTGCTTAGTTAAAATACTTAGATCATTCAAGTATAATAATGAGGTTATTAGTTGCATATGCACATGCTTATTTATAGTCAACATGGTTGTACTATCCATTTAGCAATCAATGTTGACATGTTCCACATAGGTTTAGTATTCACTTGGAAATAGAGCTATGTTCTCATTGTCAAATGGATGTGGCTCAATACCTCTTTTCTACCTTTATAAGGACCTCTCCTCCAAGGCATTCATGATGGATTGTGCAGAGTATTACAATATAACAATTTATCTAGTGTAGAGTTCAGTAGTTTATTTATCTTTTAGGCCATTTATTATTGTGCTACAGAGCTTGTTAAGCCTTTGAGCTTGGGTGTGTGCCAACAGGATTTTCTAAGATTTGTATAACAACCTTCTTCACTAATACATGCTATTATAGTTTCTACTCTCATTATGATTTTCTGCTTCAACAAGGTTGTATGTTTGATATTCCATTATTTGATCTTCGATGTCTCATATGTAGATGATTCGAACATGGTATCATAGTGGGTACTGGGATCTTCAAACATCGTATTTCATTTGTTGTTGCTAATATGAAATTTGGAGTGGAATTTTGTTTTGTAGTTTCATCCATAAACTACTAAGAGGTAACCTACATATCAGGCGTTGCTCTATGGATTCATCCTCCCTTTAAATGCATTTGCATTGGAATTAACATTGTTATTCAGCTTATACATTTTGCATGAGATTTATTTGCCTACAAAACCACTTGCATTTTTTTGTTTTTGGTTGTATTAACTTTTATTTGTAGATTTGAAGTTTTTTGGACAAAATAACCATTCAACATCTTGATTGGGGTGAGTTATACATGATCAAGCTACCACCAATGGAATTATAGCCTACTACATACTCTCAACCCCTCCACATTGCCCTTGGAGACCACCAATGGCATTCTGATTAAAAATATGGGGATTTTATGCCATTCCAAATCTGTTAATGGCATTTTGAGTACTTCTAGGCCTGCTAATTGGATTCTAAGCTTCCTCCTTCAAGTTGACTCATCTACACTTAAGTTATCCACCATTTCATGTTATTTCATTTGGTCAAAAGTGCCATCCAACCAACTTTATAGGATGCTGAAGCCATTCACACTATTCTATGCATTACCAATGACCTAAAGATGCATCTAACATTGATTTAATTCAAAAATTCAACATTTTTTCACTCTTTAAATATTGATTTGTGAGCTATAATACATGAATCACTTATAAACTAGTTGGTGGGGCTTATTTTGTAAGAATGAAGTGTGGTGGGAGGTCAAAGGTTCAACTCCCACTCACACCATTATTTTTTTGGAATTTGTTTTTTTATTGCATAAAAAAAATAATATTACATTAAAAGCATGGCATTTATTTTAGTAAATGGATGTATTTTTGGTGAAAATTAACATACATTTTAAGGAGCATTTTAGGCAATTTTGGTGTTGTTTGGTCAATTCTAAGGGCCACATGATCTTTAAATTGCATTTAACATCGGGGGTTCTACCCCTCGACTATGTTGGGGGTTAATGCTCTCAGAACCCCATGTCTTACTTCATTGTATAGTACTTATTAGTGTCTGAGACCATTGGGTGAGGTCCGATCTAGTAGGAGGTCATTTACCCTCATAGTATAAACAAGCTTGTTCACACAGATTGCTCGTGGAGGCTTTTTTGAGTGAGTCCAATGTCCAATATTTGAGTGTGCATTGTACTTAAAAACACAGGGGGTTATTTATGATACATATAGAGGGGATAAATCTCTTTAATAATACTTATGGAGAGGTTACATCTCTATGTTCATACAGG
>JARHVA010001261.1:925000-957500 GCA_037957365.1 Torreya grandis | reverse complement strand
GATTAGTGTTGAAATATTAATTTTATGTAGTCAGGAGACAAGTTCTTGACCTCTAACTAACATTTCCACTTTCAAGATCTCCCATTGAAAATAAATCAATTCTAACACATCATGATAGGAATATCACATATGATTATAGGATATTGACCTATGTATATACAAGGATACATTAGGATGCTTCAATCCACATAAAAATTGGCAAAAAATGTTGTTAATGATCAATCAAAATTTGGATATCTCCATCTCCATGCTTTGTGATTGAAAATTGACATCACCACCATGTAAGGGATGTCTAGTAATGTATAAAATCACATTCTTAGATTTTTGTAACTCCTGGTTAGGAGATAGAGTTATCTTTATATCATCAATAATGTCATTTCTTATATGAAAACTTGTAACTTTTAGGAAAACTATAGATACATAAACATAAACTCTAAATCATTTAAATTTACCAAAATAACCTTCATATATGTGTTGAATACCTATACTTTCATCCCATACTATGATGATCTAAAATTTTATATGAACATATCACATATCATATAATATTTATTACTAAAATGTTATTTTTATGCAATCAACAGACAAATTCCTATCCTCCAACTGACATTTCCACTTCCATAGCCTTCACTTGAAAATAAAAATTTTCAATGCATCAAGAAATGTATATCACATATGTTTCCAGGGTAATGACCTTAAAATTCACTCGTATATTTATTTTTAATGTCTCCCTAACACAAAAAAAAATGAACAAATGTTATCAACATTCAAGCCACAATTAGAAGTCTCCACCTCTAGTGCTTCATGGTGAAAACTTGGAATCACTACTACATTATAGGTCATAAATAGGATATAATACCATGTTTTTCACCTTTGAACCCATTGATTGATGATATGGCATACTATTATATCCTCAATAACATCCTTATCTATATGAAAAAAATATTTTTTTAGTAAAATCTTCAGATGAACATAAAATTAAAACCAAAATTCATTTACATGAACCAAAAGAACTTTCATGTGTATTTTAAATACCTTTAATTACAAACTAAAACATGAAAATATAATATAAGATAATAATATGTGGTAGACCATATACTAATATGTTCTAAAATGCTATTTTTATGTAGTCAAGAGATAAGTTCTTATTTTTCAAATGAAATCTCTACTTCTAGGACCTCTCCTTCAAATTCCATTGATTCTAATACATTAGGATATAAAAATAACATATTTTCCCAAGACTAAAAATTGTGAATCCCGTTAGATACATGATTTTATATCTTCTCTAGCATATAGAAACATTCACAATAAATTTAGTCAAATTCCAAGCCACAAGTTGGAGATCTCTACCTTCAATGCTTCATTACTAATAAATGAGATCACCACCATGTTGAGGGTTCAAAATAATGTCTATAATTATGTTACTAGCCTATGATCATCCCCAATTAAGAGATGGAGTACCCATTATAGCCTTTTGAAAGTCCTTCCCTATACAAAAAAAAAAAAAAAAAAAAAAAAAAAAAAAAAAAAAAATTACGGTGAACTTGAGATGCACGTAAAATGAAAATTTAATCCATTTATATGAATTGATAATTTTTGTATGTAGTCAAGAGACAAGTTCTTATTATCCAACTAGAATTTCAACTTATGTGACCTCCCCTTTGATAGTAATGGTAAGAAACTTTTTTTAATATTTTATTAATATTCTATTAGCTTCAAAAATATTGAAATATATACTAATCATGTCACCAATGTGAAGGTGGAAGCTTATTTTTCACCACTAACCCATAATAAAAAATGCTAGTAAGTAATTAAATTGAAATTTATATGTATTATTTAAAATATCAATAAAACATGATAAATTTAAATCAAATTATGTTTGAGAACAAAACATGCCTTGTAATTTCTATCCAACGAACCATTGGGATTTGATCTACACTTGATATTAGAAAACTTTGATTCATAGTTAGACTCACGAATCTTTCATAGATTTCTATCTAATGTGCTACTTGAATATTGAGAAATTAAAAATTTATTTCACAAACCAAATTTGAATAATGTAGTATCTTCCTATATATTTCATAGTCTTTAAAAACATATGCATCTACTTTTTTATAAGATATTGTCAAAGCCATGTTTTAGTAACTACTAGAAACTAAATGGGATAGTCAAAAATGCTACTAGAATGTGATCGATCATCATTAACATAGAAATAATACTTGCTTAATATTTTTGTGACCTCGATCTATACTATCAGGTGCATGCATAAATTTTATATAGAAAAAATGGAAACCTTTACTAATTTTTAGTACTATAACCTAACTTCTATTTATGATTAGAATGTGTACCTCTAAAAAAATTGAAATACTACAAAAATATTAAAAAATTGGAACGTGTCATTTATTAAATTGAATTTTTTATCGAACCATTGATCTATATGTGTGTGTCTTGCATGCTCAGAAAATAGTTCTTCCCTAAATTTGACCATAAATTTTGAAACATGGATTTTTTTTTAATAAGATATTATATTTTAGATTCATTTCCATATTTTAATAGATATGCCAAAAATTTGTGTATTATAAAACCAATTAATTGTTTTCTAGTTCTTTTTTATACTTTCTTCATGGATATAATTTTTCAATTTTGGAAATCCACCATAAATGTTGAATGTTACATCCAATTTTTTCTGGTTATTAAAATAAAAATCCATCTTCGTTTTCAAAAAAAATGCTTGGAATATTTTTTTTGGTTGATTTTAGTTAGACTTCCATGCCAAAATCCTAGAAACATGATGCCAATATGTAAAGTACAAAATACATCACAAAAGTTATCATAAGTCATTGATAAGACAACACATTTCCCATAACAATAAGTGGTGCATGTGTAATTTATTTTGACATAAAGTAGTCTGGTCATTTCAAAACATCCTTGAATAGTATTTTTTTTAAATATTTATATAATAACTTGGATTACCATTATGTTTGTGTCATATCCATGACATTTTTCAAATTTGCTTCATAATTATGAGAACCCAATCTTGATTTCACTATGTATCTTATATTGGGTGAAACCCTTCTATTATCTTTACATAATTGTGCAAGTCGATCTCCAAAAGCATTAGGTATAGCCTTGTATTTCTATGGGAGTCTACCATAGAATTCCTAGAAAACATTTTTATTAGAACCATAAAGTCATTTAAATCTCCTAATTTATTTCATTAGTGTTTTTTTAAACTATGTTTAATCTTGTCATTATCTATATAATCAACATATGTCTCCATGTCTGACAACTTAGTATAAATGTTTTAATTATGTGTGAGGTAACACGATGCAAGTAGACCTCTTCTAGGTCTCATGCACTAGGTCTTCTAGGTAATGATTAAATTAAATTTTTAATCTTAAATATTGATTTTATTCTCAAAATAAACTCAGGGTTCTTTCTCATATAATCAAAATACTCAGCACTCACACTCCTCATACATGAATAGGATTCTTGTTTTGATTATGGAATAAAAAACTATCTTGACCTTGAGACTAGGTCTCTTACCTTTACTAATGGATTGAGCCTCCAAATATTATGCCATCATAAAATAACAAGGTAATATAATTATTCCCTTATTTTTTAACTCTGATAATGATTTTTATGCTCTTATTAGATCTTGATTCTTTCTACAATACCATGAATAGAGTTTTAAACCATTTATTATGTCTCCAACCTAATAGAATGAGTTGTATTTTGATCCCTCAAAATTTTTATAAATTAAAAAAGGTTATTTAACTATTATTATCTAATGAACTCAAAAACTAACAAGAATAAGAAAATTACCAATAGGCCAAATTCTTGAAACAATACTAAAAATTGATTTGTATTGATTGCTTGAAATAATTACAAACCCACACAATGCTTAAATAAGCCTCAACTCATATTTAGAGTTGACATGCAAAAAAAAAATAACGTCTAAAATAAAACTTCTATTTTTCGTAAGTCACACATGCAAGCGCGTGCAACTCTAAAAATATCACAAAAGATTCTAAACACTAAAATTATCCTTTGGGACAAAATTCAACTGAAGTTGAATTTTAGTTCTAAAAATAGAAAAATCTTTAAAAAAATTATTAAACTAAATTTTTGAACCCTATTTTTTTGCATATTCTCCTATGGTTGAAAATAAGTCAGCTCCTATGAGTTGTCCTGATTGTATTTATACTATTTTTCTTTGTCAATATTTTTCAACTCCCATTCTATAATCCAAGTGTTTTCTTCTTGCTGCAATCTTTCCCACTGGATCATATACATGTTGTAATTCCCTTGCATTGTGCTCACTGTCTTCATATCCAAAACTTGCACTATCTTGTCTTTTTTTTGGAACTTGTTGCTACCAATTTACTTCTTCATCTTTGTCACCTTCACCATCTTCTCCATGAAATTCAATAAATTTTAAACATTAAATACTAGAGATATATCAAAATTATATGGTAAACTCAACTCATAAGCATTGTGATTATTTTTCTTCACAATTTTGCATGGTCCAATTCTTTTGTGCTTCAATTCATTGTATGTGCCTTTTAGAAATATTTATTTCATCAAGTAAACCATTACCAACTCTCTTTAAAATAACTTACATCTTCTCCTGACATCCTCTATTGCTTTATATTTCTCATTACTTTCTTGCAACTTTCTTCTTACTTCTTGCACTTGCTGCATATTCTCTTCAAATTCTTCTACATCATCACAAATTTGATCTGCAATTGGAAATTATACCAAATCTAAAATTTCCATAGGATTTATCCCATAAATAATTTTAAAAGGTGACTTTGCTATTGATCTACTCATTGAATTGTTATATGTAAACTCAGCTTATAATAAAGCTAAGTCCCATTTCCTTGGTTTCTCTCCCACTATGCATCTCAACAATTTTCCAAGCTCCTATTCACAACTTCTATCTATCCATCTATTTTTGGGTGATATGCACTACTAAATTGTAGCTTAGTACCCATCTTCCACAAAGTCCTCCAAAAATGACTTAGAAATTTCATGTCCCTATCTGAAGTAATAGTTTTTAGAACACCATGCAATCTCACAACATCCATAAAATATAATTTTGCAACTCTAGTGACATCATTAGTTTTCTTACATGAAATGAAATTAACCATTTTAGAAAATATATCTCTAAAAATTAAAATTGAATCATTACCTCTTTGTGCATTTTGTAATCCCAACATAAAATCCATACTCAAATTTGTCTATGGTCCTTTTAAAACTGGTAATGACATGTATAGTCCAATATTTTATGCACGTCCTTTAGCTACCTAACATATTTTTCACCTTGAAACATAAATTGTCACATCTCTCTTCATATTTTGCCAAAAATAAGTTTCCTCCACCAAAGCTATTGACTTCATCTTACCAAAATGTCCAGCCAAACCATCACTATGTAATTCTCTTATTATATTATCTCGTAGAGACCCAACTAAAATGCATAATTATTCTCATTTAAAGAGATAACCT
Organism: Torreya grandis; assembly: GCA_037957365.1. Taxonomy (NCBI): domain Eukaryota; kingdom Viridiplantae; phylum Streptophyta; class Pinopsida; order Cupressales; family Taxaceae; genus Torreya; species Torreya grandis. The sequence goes on along the minus strand of JARHVA010001261.1, from coordinate 951,992 downwards.
TCTTGTATAATATACTCATCATGAATAGTATTTATACCACCTATTAATGGATTCCTACACTACTCAACTACCTTGCTAAAATATGGATTAATATCATATAATTATTTAATAATTTCAAATCCCAGTACTTCACTGACCATAGTAGTTAATAATGCTACCCCCTACTCAATGCATCAGCTACCTAATTATATTTTATTGATTTATGTTTCAACACAAAATTATATCCTTATAATAAATAAACCCACTTTCCATGCCTACTATTCAACTTATTTTGTGTATTTACATACTTTAAAGCCTCATGATCTGTAAACAGTAGAAACTAATTAGGCACTAGATAATGCCTCCAATGTCTTAATGCTTGTACAATGGCATAAAGTTCAACATCATAAGTATAATACTTTATTCTTACCTCATTAAGTTTCTCACTGAAATATACCATTGGCTTTCTTTCTTCACTCAACACAACACCAATTCCAACAAATGAAGTGTCACAATCAACCTCAAACACTTTGTTAAAATCTGGTAATACTAAAATTGTTATTTTTTTAATCTTCTTATTCAAAATTTTAAAACTTTATGTGTCTAATCTAATCCATGCAAATTCTTTACCTCTCATGCAACATGTTATTGGTGCCACAATACTACTAAAGTTCTTAATAATTATTTTGTAAAAAGTTACTAAACCATGTTAACTTCTTACCTCTATATGATTTTTGGAATAGGCTACTCAACAATTTCCTCTGTCTTTTCTTCATCCGTTTTCACACCATTTTTTGAAACTACAAATCCCAAAACACCAAACTGTTCTACATAAACTTACACTTCTTTAAATTTGCATACAACTTATCCTTTCTTAACAAATCCATTATGATTCTCAAATGTTATAGGTGTTTTCTTAAGTCTTAATGATTATCAAAATATCATCAAAATAAACAACCACAAATTTTCCAATATATTCTCTTAACATTGCCTTCATCACCCTCATAAATGTACTAGGTGCATTAGATAATCCGAATGGTATCACCATCCACTCATATTAGCCATCCCTAATCTTGAATGTAGTTTTCCACTCATCTCCTTCACAAATTCAAATATGATAATAACCACTCCTTAGATTAATCTTGGTAAAATAGTTTTCTCTTGCAAACACATTCATCATATCATCTAAACGAGGTATAATAAACATATACTTTATTTTAATTTTATTAATTGCTCTACTATCCACACACATTCTTCATCCTCTATCTTTATTTGGAGTTAGCAAAGTTGGTGTTGTACATAGACTCATATCTTCTTTATCATTTTCTTCCTTAGAAATTTAGTAACCTATTTATGTAATTCAACATTTTCTATTAGACTTATCCTATAAACTACTTGATTGCGTAGAGATGATCCTGAAATCAAATCAATGTAATGATGAATATCTCTTTTTGATGGTAAACCATCTAGTAATTCATTAGACATAAAATCTACATATTCTTTCAACACTCTTTCTATTTCTATTGGTATTGGCACCATTTTTGTTTCTTCATTATTTACTACTATTGCATAAAAACAACCTGCTACCTTCATATCTTGGATAAATTCTTTAGTACAAAGCATGTTTTTTCACTTCTCTTCCTCTTTAAGAAGTAAAAAAACTACCTTTGTACCATATTTACAAAAAGTTTATGTGTTATTTGCTCCATCATTAACTACTTTCTTGTCAAATTACCATGGTCTCTCCAATAACACATGACATGCATCCATTAGAATAACATCACACCATATTTCATCATTATAACTCTTTCCTCTAGAAAACTTGATTAAGCACCTTTTATCTACTGTAACTTCATTCCCTTTCTTAAACCATGAAATTCGATGAGGATTATGATGATTTTAATATAGTATATTTAGTTTCTCAATCATTTCTTTAAAAATCATATTTTCAGAACTACCACCATCTATAATTACTTTGCATACCTTTCCACCCGAAGTACATCTTGTTTAAAAAATATTTGATCGCAACCATGCATCACCACCTTATTTATTCTACACTTGATCTTTCCTTGGAGTGATCATGGTTCTTCTCATCATGATATTCTCTCCAACATTAGCTAGTGTAACTTCAATAGTCTACTCTTCTTTTTTTTCCTCAATTAGATTTACTCTTGAGTGATCTTCTTGCCTCCTTTCTTGATCTTGATAGTGTGGACACTCAAATACTCTATTCCTTTCTTCTCCACATCTATATCAAACACAAGATCTACATTGATTTAAAAACCATCCTATAACATCTCTGTAACCTCATCCTCTTTAAAATCTTCTTCCTCTTTGTTGGTATTGAAACCCTTTCCTATTATCATCTTTCCTTTCTGTACCATGTGATGATTCACCTTTATTAGAATTAAAGGCACCTCTGGTGGTATTATACCCACCTCATCCCCTTATTGGAGGGGATCCACCTCTTTTTGGACCAGTAGATGTCCTTCTAAAATTTTATCTATTTTGTTTTTCTTCTACCTTCAAAGCTAATTGATAAGCCTCCTTTATGTTAAGTATCATATGCATGCTTAATTCATCTTGAATAGAAAATTTCAAACCATTTACATAGCTTTCAACCATATACTCTTCTATTTCATCATGCTCCACTCATATAGAAAGCTTGTTAAATTCATGTGTATACTCTTGTATACTATGATCTTTTTGCCTTAAATTTTGAAATCTTTTGTATAAGGTTTGTGCATAATCCATTAGAAGAAATTTCTCCCTCAGGTTCTTCTCAATATTTTTCCATGAATTAATCTTCTCTTTACCTTTTCTCTATCTCTCTTTCTACAAGTGATCCCACCAAATCATTGCACGACCTTTCAATTTCTTGCATGCAAACTTTACCTTCTCTTCTCTCATGGTCTTCCACTCCGATTACTTATCCATGATATTCATCCAATATATCAACTCCTATAATTTTAAACTACCTCCATAATCTATAACATCAACCTTGATTCCTTTATTTCTTCCTTCTAAATCCTGAACCATCCTCTCTTCTATCGATAGTGGCTACTCTTGTTGTTCTTCTTCTTGCTGAATTTCTTCATCACAATCTGTGTCTTCCTCATCACCACCTTATTTTCTTCGTTGATTGGTGATAAAGTCTATTAGTTTTTAAAATTTACTCTATACCTCTTGTATATTCTGGTTCATTTTCACAATACCTCCTCATCCTCTCACCATTATTTACTCCTCCAAGATTTGAACCTGCTTTGATACCAGATAATGAACCCAAAAACTAACAAGAATAAGAAAATTACTGATAGGCCAAGTTCTTGAAATAATACTCATAATTTATTAATATTTATTGATTAAAATAATTAAAAACCCACACCATGCTTAAATAAGCCTCAACTCATATTTAGAGTTGACATGCAAAAATTCTAAAAAAAAACTAACATCTAAAATAAAACTTCTATTTTTAGCATTGTCTATTTTTAGTCACACATGAAATTGCATGTATTTATAAAAATATCCTAAAATATTCTAAATGATAAAATTATCCTATGGGATGAAATTCAACTGAAGTTGACTTTCAGTTCTAAAAATATATAATTTCTAAAAATAGAAAAATCCAATTTTTTTTATTAATCTAAATTTTTAGACCCTATTGTTTCTACATCATTATCACTCTCTTAATTATAAGATAATTTGAAAATATTACTAACATATACAACTTTGCAACCAATAATACATAGTCCTTTACATAATCTTTTAGGCCTGCCAATTAGGTCATTTCAAATTCTAAAGTGATATAATTGCTTAAGACCAAGACTATTTAGGTATTAAATAGGGTTATTATATTCATTTATATTTTACATATATTATTACATAGGCCTATATCATTATTCATGCTTTATTCTTGATCAACTTACATATAATAGGGTTACAAATGATAACTTACATGTCTACAAACACTGCAACTAGTATAATATCTTCTATATACACCTTATCAACTTGAAACCACCTATATTACATTGAAACTTTTTACCCATATGTCCTAAATTTTAAAACACTTATCATTATTACTGTATGAATTATGTTATCTTTTGAACTCATAAATAGGGTTACAAATACAATAAACAAAATTGTTGACTGAGATTTTTAGATTTCTCCATCTACAAAAACTCACAATAATTAAAAAATATTTCATTCCTTTAATAATAAATAGTCTACCCTTATATCAATTTTAATAAAATTTGAATATTCAAATGTCAATATATAAGTGTTTTAATTATCTAGAACCATGAACTAGGATTTATAGGCCTATGTAAACATGAGATCATTCAAAATAGAAAAAATATAGTTTTTAATTATTTAAATAGATTTAACTTATGTTAAATGACTATTAAACCTATTTTTAACATATTTTAATAATTTACTATGTATTATCAACCCTTAAGTGCTAAAAGAAACTAGTTTTCTCTATCTGCTAGAGTTTACAGACTTGAGAACATAAGTATTGAGGAATCTCTTTTTTTATTTATCATAATAAGTTATTTTATCCTTGAATAATACCTAAAAAATATTATATTTCCATATAGGTTTTTAGTTTAAACATAAAAATAATAAAATATATGAACACTTCTTTATTCTCATAATATATTGAACAATACCAAGTTTTTCTAGACTTTACAGGTCATAGATTTCATGAAATCATGAAACAACATAAAATAACATATATAACATATAATTAAACATATAAGTATGTATATGACATATAAAAACCATCATAAAATTATTTTTATTCATGTGTTTCCAACTGATCATACATGCTCTATAGACCAACAACCTTAAGACTTAAAGACCTATAACTAACATCATCATCCTCCACTATCCTTATTTACTCATTTATCTCTCCATTTATTGTTTTATTAGATAATTTATTCATTATTTTTACATTATAATTTATAACATTATTTCTATACTTAGTTTGTTCTTCAGGACCAAATATCTCTCCACAATCTTCTAAGTTATCTAAACATGCTTGTTTTAATCTTATCCCATATTGGAGACTTATAAAGTAAGTTGGAGATAAATATGAATTAATGGTAGGATTAAAATACATTAAAAACATATTAATTGACCCCAATTTTCCCTTTAGAAAATATTAGTGTCTTCAATACATAATAAAATCTCCTAAACTCTTAGTCACAAATTCAAAATTTCAAAGTTCCCATTTTGGTGGGAAAAATATATTCTCTATCAAATAACCAAGTGAAGGTAAAAAAAACATATAAAATACTTTTTTCTGACTCAAAATGACCTCATACACCTACCTAAGGCCTAACAACCTAAACACTGACATATCAAACCAAAAATTTACATAATTCTTATTGATGCTCCTGCATCAAACTCCCCAAGTGGGAAAATTTGAGATCCTACTCAAATAAAATTTGGTTTATTTTCCTCTTTTTCCAATCTATTGGTACCTTTATTTGTTTAGTTTCATGCCTACTCTTATCTTCTTTTTCTCTTATCTCTTGATTTCCTTTACTATCTTTATCCTCCCATGCATCTTTATTCTTTTCCTCATAGTTTTTTTTAATAATCTTGATCAGATATTCCTTGTTATATAAGATCAATAAATATGATTTTAAATCTTATATATATTCCTCTTTAGCATTGTTATATTAATTATATTAAACATTGTCTTGTTTTAAGAGATACAATAACTCATATTATACCCTTTTGATGTCTTCCTCATCTCCTATTAGGTCTAAATAATCTGATCCATATATTATTTGCCTCCATATTAGATCTTCCTCTTAAATATATTATTATATAAATTTATTTTACATTTTCATTTTTTCTTCATAAGGTACTATAACTTTTACCATAACTTTTTCTTGGACTTTTTCTTCATCATGTGTCAAGTTAGAAACATCTTCATGATATATCTCTAACTCCACAAATACTTTATTATGTGCTTTATCATCATAATTTCTTGTAAGGAGTCTACCCAAAGACCCAATTGATTCCTTGTTAAAGTCACTCTTTATTACCTTCATCTCATCAACTTGTAAATCGTCATGCACATAATAAAAATCAATATTAGAAATAAAAAATGAAGAAATATATCCTCTTTAATTGCTTCTTGTTTCAACATTATTCTTTCTTGTATTCTAATTCCCTTGATAAGATATTTTTCTTATTGATAATATTCTTCTTATCCTAACATCATTACTTATTCTAGATAAAAAAAATTAAATTGTCTCATTGTCTAATGGAATTTTATTTGATAGCTTGTCCTCCTTGGATTTTTTAATATTTGAGACCTAAAATTGGACCTCCTCTTCGTCAAATTTATTACATGTATTCACACATTCAAATAAATTATTAGAATAAAAATATTTAGGCTTGATTGCCTCTCCAAGTTTATTCATGGGTTGATTTTCTATCACCCTTATAAGTCTTCTCATATTTTTGACTTATTGTTGATTCTTCCTTATCTTTAAAATTTGAATTATTGGACACTTGAACAATTTATTAATAAAACCCCCTAGTTTTCTTGATTTATAACTAATTCTTCTAAACCTTGAATTAACCATGTCAAGGTTTGATTCATATAAACTCACCCTTTTTGTAAATCTTATTCTTTTATCATTCCACTTGTTTTCCTAATATAGTTACTATCTTATTACATTTATTCCATTTATATTTATACTTATTTTTCCTATAACAAGTCTTTCTCACCTTGTTATATCAAGTATGTTTCACCTTTTTTGTGTCTCACCCTAGCTTCTTATGCTCTACCTAATTTGTTGATACTCTTTCCAAGTATTTATCACCTTGGAACTATTTAATGAGCCTCAATGTACTCTTTATCATTTTTTAGCCTCAATGGGATATAGGAATTATTTAATATTTATTAAATTTCTAATTTTAGAATCACAATAAAATTTATTTTCATTGAAATATGCACTTATGTAAAACTATTCCTAAGAGCTTCGACTGAACTATATACTATTCTATTTAAAGTATACCTATTCTAGGTCTCTTGCACTAGGCTATCTTAGTAATGATTAATTCAAAGTTTAAGTCTTAAAATTTTAATTTATTCTCAAGATAAACATTTGTTTATTTCTCTTATCATGTAGCTACTTAACACTCAAATTCTGCATACATGAAATAGGATTTTTGTCTTGATTATTGACTAAAAATAAACTTTATTGACCTTGAGATAAGGTCTCTCACTTTTGATAATATATTGAGCCTCAAAATATTATATATAATAAATTAATAGGATTATATACATGTTTCCATTATTGTCTAAATCCAATAATGAGTTATATTATCATCTAAGATCTTGATTCTTTCTACAATATAATAAATAAAGTTCTAGAGTGTCTATTAGGTCTGAAACCTAATAGAATGAATTTTATTTTACTCAATCAAACATTGTATAAATTAAAAAATGTACTTTACCTATTATTATCTCTCTTAATTTGAATATAAATTTAAAATCTTACTAGCATATGCAACTTTACAAACAACAGTATATTGTCCTTTACCTAGTCTTTTAGTCCTACCAATCATATCTCTTCAACTTGAAAACTATTATACTTCCTTAAGACCTAGACTATTTATGTATTCAATAGATTTATTTTATTAATTTATATTTTACATAACTTATTAAATATTCGTTTATAATTTTTCATGCTTAATTCTTGACTAACTTGCATACAATAGGGTTATAAATGATAACTTACAAGTTTGTACACATTGCAACTAGTATAAATTCTTATATTGACACCTTATAAAATTGAATCAATATATATTAAATTTTAAATTATTACCCATAGCTCCATACCAAGTTTCAAACACTTATCATTAATCCTATAGGAATTATGTTCTCTTTTGAACTCTCAAATAAGATTTTAATTACAATACACATGCATGTTGATTAAGATTTTGAGAATTCTCCCTCTACATACAATAATAATACTTATAACATATTTTAATCTTTTACTGAAAATATATTTTAACCTTATATGAATTTTAATAACTTTTTAAGGGTAAAATCTCAGTATATAAGTGTTTTTATCAAAGTTGTTGCTAGAATCTGGATAATAGGAATGCAATGGAGACATGATCACACGAGATGAAGCAAGTACACACCACATAGATGCTAAAGCAATTTGAAATTACAAGAAGCTAAATTGCACAAGACAAAATGGAGAAAACCAAATATGATTAACATGAGATTGCCAAAGTGAAGAATACATATAGGAGAGCACGTAAGTAACTCCTCCAAAAAAGGTGGCCAAGGCACCCCAAGAATAGACTATAACTCCTCCATGAAAGGTGGTGACAAGGTGCTAAGAATACAGAAGTAAATCCCATCAAGGGAGTTACTTATGATATTCTTATGACACCTATGACACATCTATGATAGACATCTCCACATAAGCTAGCCTATCCCAAAAATGTAGGAAAACTCCATGTATGCACAAGAAATACAATTTCCCTAATTAAAAAATAGGGAAAAATAAAAACCTACACTAATACCCCCCAATAAGCGTAGCTTAGGTGGGCAGTGTGGAAATATAAAATGGGTCCCGAAAACTAGGCCTGATGAGGTACCCATGTACAAATGCAATCTCCCATAAGATAAAGAAAAGGAGAAAACCCGTAGGAAAAAACTCCCCCATAAAAGAGAGACATAAAATAAAGAAGAGGCTAGTGCCCCCCCCCCGCCCCCCGCCCGAAGATGATGCTACTACAAATGTGGACCGCACCCCAAAAAGAGCTCATAGATGAATGAACTTGCTCTCAGTGAAAGGTTTGGTGAAGATGTATGTAACTTGCTCCAAAGACTGGCAAAATATCAAGTCAATGACCTGACTATGAATAAGCTCCCAAATGAAATGCATGTGAATCTCTATGTGCTTGGTCTGCTGGTGCTGAAATGGATTCTTGCAAATCTAAATGGTACTTTGGTTGTCATAATAAAATATGGTGGGCTGCCTAATAGGAATGCCAAACTCAGAAAGTATCCCTTGAAACCAAATAGCCTCAATAACTACATTAATAGCTCCCATGTACTCTGCCTCTGTGGATGATATAGCAATAACATTCTACCTCTTGCTAGACCAACTGATAAGACCTGAACCTAGAGAAAAAATATAACCAAAAGTAGACTTGTGAGTCTGTGAATCACCAGCTTAGTCTGAATCTATATATCCAACTAAGTCAACCTCTATGCCAAATCTATAATGAATCGCGTATCTATGTGAACCCTGTATATAATGTAAGATCCTCTTAGCTATGAGGTTCCTGCATGAATTTGGAGACAAGTCCCACTATATATGATATGTCGGGCCTGGTGTGAGTCAAGTAGATGAGACTACCAACAAGTTTTTGATACCGAGTGGCATCAACCAATGGTGAAGAACAATTAGCCTCAAGCTTGACTCCTGATAGAAAGGGAGTCAGAGATGGCTTGCAATTAGCCATGTGAAACTGAGCCAATAAGTCAAGAGCATACTTAGGCTATGCAATAGAAATCCCTAAATTTGACTGTGATATATCGATGATAAGGAAGTAGTGCAACAAACCCAAGTATGTCATGTCAAATCTATCTTGGAGAGATGCCTTCACCACTGTAATAGCCGATGAAGAACTCCCAATGATCAAAAGGTCATCAACATATAGAACCAAAATTAAGAGTGAATCATCCTACTGCAAGAAGTAGACATTGGGATCAAAATGGCACCTAATGAAACCCACTATGAGAAAGAAGGAATCCATCTTGGCATACCAAGCCCAAGGGGCCTGTTTGAGGCCATAGATAGACTTCCTAAGTTTGCATACTAAGGAAGAATCCTAAACAAATCTTAGTGGCTGCTCTATGTAGATCTCCTCCTCTAGGTCTCTGTGAAGAAAGGCACTCTTCACATCCATCTGATGCACATCACAAATATGTGCTATGGTAATAGCCAAGGTGAGTCAGATAGAAGTCATCTTTGCAACGGGTGCAAAGGTCTCTGAGTATTCAATGCCTGCCACCTATGAGAAACCCTTGGTGACCAATCGTGCCTTGTACTTATCAACTGACCCATCTGTTGCAAACTTGGTCTGATATATCCACCTACATCGAACCATCTTTCTTCCCTTAGGAAGTGAAGTCAAATTCCAAGTGTGATTTTTGATTAAGGAAGAATATTTTTCCTCAATAGCACTATCCCACTCAAGTACCCCAAATGCCTCTCAAAAAGTCTGTGGATCCAAAATTAAAGCAAAGAAGGCATGTGGATCTCTCTAAAAATCCCCCCTAGTATTTTTATCATCTGCAGAATCTCCTGCCCAAGTTCTAGAACTCTCAAGTGTCTGTCTGGCCCAAAGTGGCCCAGAAGTGGGTGAGTCAGGTGTTAACTCCTCATCCTCTAACTGACTAGAGGTGGATGACTTTGCATCACTGTCCTCACTGTCTGAACTCAAAGAAGAAGAAGATGTCTCTGGCTCAAGAACCTGTTGTGGCTGATCTAAATTTGATGAGGAATCATCATAGAGAAGTAGATCCGATGAGGGAGAATAAGTGTCAAGTGTTGAGTCTCTAATACTCTCTTGAAAATGGACACTTCTCTCGATGAACAACTCATGAGTGACTGGATCTAGAAGGTGATACCCCTTAATACCATCTCGATATCCTACAAAGATGCAAGGCTTGGACTGACGTCCATAGCTTTGTGTTTCTTCTTTAGAATGTGGGCCATGGCTAGGGATCTAAAAACCCTAAGGTGCTCAACATCAGGTTTCCTTTTATGCCAAGCTTCAAAGGGTGTTATCCCTTTCAAAGCTTTTTGAGGAACCCTATTTTGAATGTAGCAAGCACAATTGATGGATTCAGCCCAGTACTATGGTGCTAATGATTTGGAGTGAATCATATAGCTACTCATCTCTTTCAAGAACCTATTTTTGCATTCAGTAACCCCATTCTATGAAGAACTGTAAGTGATTGTGCACTACAAATCAATCCCCTCTGTGGTGCAAAATTTCTCAAACCTATTGCTAACATACTCCCCTCCATTATCAGTTCAAAGAACCTTGATGGATTTCTCACTCTATTTCTCAACAAGAGCCTTGAAGTCTAGAAAATTTTCAAACACTTCAGTGTTTTGTTTAAGAAAATATATCCAAGTGTACCTAGAGAAATCATCAATGAAAGTGAGGATGTACTTGGCCCTTGTGAAAGATGGTTTGGGAAAGGGTCTCGATACATCACTGTGGACTAACTCCAAAGGTTGTGAATCCCTCTAAGCTTTGCCTTTGTCAAATTTTGCTTTGGGATGCTTCCCAAGGGAGCACCCCTCACAAAGTCCTTTTGAGAATCGGACACAAGGCAAGCCAATGACCATGTCATGTTTGCAAAGTTGATCAAGATAGCGGTAGTTAAGGTAACCGAACCATTCATGCCATAATTTTCTAACTTCATCTGAATGAGTCAACAATGCTATTGGAGAAGAATCTAGTGCAAAATGTGAGAAGGTGTATAACCTTGCTTGGTGATCTGCCCTACCCACTGCCACTATAGTATCACTATGCAACTCCCCGATAGCCACTAAATCTGGTGAAAACTCAACTCTCATGCCCTAACCAATGTGAGTGATTTGGTACAATGATAGGAGATTGGTTGAAAGAGAAGGAACACTTAGAACATTATTGAATGTTCCTCCATCCATTTCAACTAACCCTCTCCCTGCAATAGAAACTGATGTGTCATCACCCAAACTAATTGAAGTCATGCTATAAGGCTCTAAAGATGAAAACTCAACTAGTGAAGAGCCCATGTGGTGAGAAGCACCCAAATCAATGACCCATGATGTTGTAGAAGTGGTAGTAGCTACAAGGGCCTTGCCCTTTTCTTTCTCCTTACCCTTGCCTTTTGTCTTGGTAGAATCTTGGGTAGATGAATTCTACTTGATGGACTCAGGAACACCTATGTTGTGCTTCTCTAGAAGATGAGTTACATGATCTATTTGTTTCTTCATGCATTTGTGTTCATCATGCCCTGTCTTTTTATAATAGGCACACTTAACCTTCTCCTTTTTTAGTTTAGCATTGGAGGATGAAAAATTAGTGTTGTTTTTGGTAGGATTGTTGTTTTCTTTCTTCTTCTCCTAGTCCTAGTTCTTTTTCTTCTTATCCTTTGTTGAAGTCTTATCCTTACCATTTCCAGCTATCAAAGCTTGGGGTTGAGTAGACTTCATTATTCCCATTTGAATTATCTTATCTTTCTCCCTAGTCAAGTTGGCAATGAATGAATCCAAAGAAGGCATTTTTCATGTAGTGCCAAGGGCACTTTTTGTGGCATGGAAAGTGGAGACAAAGACTGAATAGCTTGGACCTAACTTTGTGAGAATAGAAAGGATGAGTTGATCATCTTTATTCTCTATCTTGAATTCTTTCAATTGTAATCTAATGGCCTTAAACTTAGTGAATAAGTCCTGTAGGGTGTCAAAGTTGGTATGACTTAGACTTATGAGTTCATTTTTGAGCTCATGATCTCTCATTTCATCAAGCTTTCCAAATAAGTTTTCTAAGGTGTCCCATATTTATTTGGGAGTTTTAGAGTTTTCTAAATGGAAGATAAGTTTTGGAGACACAAACAAGCTCAGTAATCTATAGGCTTCATCACTATGGTTATACCACTTGACCTTTTCAGCATCAGTGTTGGGTTCTACTTCAGTACCCATGGTGATCCTATACAACCCTTTACTTCTAAGAATGATTGACATTTTAACCTTATATTCATGATATTTGAAGGGTGTTAGGGGTTTAATTTGAAAATAATCCATTTTAAATCTGAATTTAGGTGAAGTTGTGTTGATTGCAAGTTGTAAAATTATGCAAAAAGGAAAATGAAAGTAAAGATTTGCAAGTTGTGAAAAGCAATCACACCCCCCCCCCCCAAAAAAAAATTTTGAGCCCCCCTAAAATATGTAAATGCATGATAAAAAGATGTCAGGCTCAGCCGAGAATGTGTCTTAGAGCAATCAGTGCAAGACTTAAGCAAACAAGACATCGGACTCAGTCGAAAATGTGTCTTGGGAGACCCAAATTTTTGGCACTTTATAAACTAGTACATTTTTAATAAATAACAATCTTACACTATGGATAATTGAATTACAAACACATTTTAAAAAAATGGCACCCAAATTTGAGCTACCGTTTGCAAGATATTAAAGGTTCAATTTTCTCGTAAACTAGTGTTTTTGAAAAAAAAAGCACTAAAACATTAAAAAAATGCCTATTTTGAGAGATAAAGTGGCCTTCCAACCACTCGTTGGATTCAAAATGGAACGAGGAATCTAAAGGAGGTTTGTGTGAGGGGGAATTGGCCTCCTGCCAACTTGGGCCTCACCCTTCGTCTTCGTAGGTTGAAGATACAAGTTTTTTTAAAACCTCTAAATTGCTCTTTTTAAAAATGTTTTCAACTTACTTGTTTTCCATCACACTAAATGACACTGTGAAGTGATAAATTAAGAAAACATTTAAAAAATCAATGACCAATGCCAATTCAAGTCGCCACATGGGACGCCAAGCAAGGAAGAGGCGCAAGAAAAAACAGTCCAAATTTGCTTGTAGAAAAAACAAAAGAATAATTACAGACCTGTGTTGGATGCCGTATAGCTGATTAGTGCCTATAAAATGAAAAAAAAAGTTAGCTGGAAGGACTGCCTGAGGTGTAACATTGACTGTTGTTGGAGAGCGCATGGGTTTACAGGCTGAGCGCATGGAGTTGTAGACTTGGCGTGGCATTGCAGAAAGTTGGCATGGTTGTGCAGAAGCTTGGCGTGGCTATGCCTAGACTGTTACTGAGTGTTGTGCCTAGACTGTTGTTGAGTGCTGCTCCTCCTTGCACACAACAATGGTGCCCAACAGCTTGCAACAAAGTCAGCGCCTCCAATGTCTAAGAAGCAGAACCCAGTTGCAGAGATCTATATTTTCTTGCAAAATGACCAAGAGAAAAGGAATTCTACTGCCTTTGCTAAAGCCACAATAGATCTAGACAAGATGTCTTGGCAAATTCTAACTCAAAAGCAATTTTTTTTAAACAATTTCTATATGGATTTGCATGAGTTTTCAAGAAACTCTACCAAAGCTCTCAAATGTAGCGGAGTTAAAAAAACTACTAAGGAAGCAAAGTAAACTTTTTAGAGTAAACTAATAGCATAACTAGACACACGATTATTGGAGTGGCTCTAATACCATATCAGAGTTATTGCCAAAATACGGATAATGCGAATTCAATGGAGACGTGATCACATGAGATGAAGCAAGTGCACACCACATAGATGCTAAAGCAATTTGAAATTATACAAGAAGCTAAATTGCACAAGACAAAATGGAGAAAACAAAAATTTGATTAACATGAGATGGCCAAAGTGAAGAATACATATAGGAGAGCACGTAAGTAACTCCTCCACAAAAGGTGGCCAAGGCACCCTAAGAATAGACTGTAACTCCTCCATGAAAGGTGGTGACAAGGTGCTAAGAATTGAGAAGTAACTCCCATCAAGGGAGTTACTTATGACACCTATGACACATCTATGACACACATCTCCACATAAGCTAGCCTATCCCATAAATGTAGGAAAACTCTATGTATGCACAAGAAATACAATTTCCCTAATTGAAAAATAGGGAAAAATAAAAACCTACACTAATAGTTTTGGATCTCTAAAACCCTGAACTATGATTTACAGGCTTGTATAGACCCGAGAGAATTCAAAATATAAAAAAATATAATTTTAAAGTATTTCAAGATATTTTACTAATGGTTGACTCTTACACATATTTTTAAATTATTATAATCCTTTAATATGTATTATCAATCTTTAAATGCTAAAATAAACTAATTTTGTCTACTTGTTACAATCTAATCAGGTGTTTTAGACCCGAGAGCACAAGTTATAAGGAATATCTCTATTTATTTACTATAAAAAGTTATTTTATCATTGAATAATATATAAAAAATATTATAATTTCATATAATTTTTTATTTTGAACATAAAAATAAAAAAATGTATGAAAAGTTCTCTATTTTTAGACTGTATTGAACAATACCCCATTTCTAAATTATTTGATTTTTTTTATCCTTTAACTATTTTCTAGATTTAAAACAATATCCATCACCCATGATTAGATAAAGTTGACAAATTTTTAGGGTGGATACGATTATTAAATTATTAAAAAAAACTTGTAACATTGTGTAGAGAGTATAATGATGTAGAATATAATTGTTGGTACATAAATCTTGATATGACAAAATAATAATGTTGGATCTACGTTATGTTGTTAATAAAAAGAACATGTATGTGTTTCTTAATATATTTTTTTATTCACACCCTTTACCTTATACACATTACATATTATACTTAGAATTAAGTTTTAAATGGACTCATTACTTCTTAAATCTCATAATTAATTACACAAATTGAATAATTGTTTCATTTTGTGATAAAACTATGTTTGATTAATCCAAAAATAGAATCCTATACAATCTATTGAGCCATAAATTAGGTTAATGGGGATCGATTTAGAAAAAAACATGTCTTTGATTGCATCAATTGACTAATTTTCTCATGATGGAATCAGAGCTAATTTATCACAAAATCGCATACTACTATCATAGTTAAGTTATATGGGATCAAATTGACCCTAATTATGTTAATGACTGAACTAATTGGTTATATAGTTCATGTAATTATGAAATTGGTGTCGATTAAGGGCCATGTTATATCTTATATGGTCATAATTATGTTTGAAATGGGCTCAATTTAGCTGAAATAGCATTACTAGTTACACATATTGAATAATTTACTCAATTTTTTATTATACTAGGGATATTTGAGGCCCTAATAAAATCTTATAGTTAAAACTAGGTTCAAGGGCTTTAAATCTTCCCTAATTGCCTTCTTTCTTGAACCAATCAACTATTTATTTCATTATGTGATGAAATTGGGGTTGATTGATGTCAAAATCACACCTTAAATACTCAAATTGAAGTTTAAAGGGCTCAAATTGGCTCAAATTACATCAATAACTATACCTCTTGAATAATTATCTCAATTCATGATGGAATCAAAGTTAATTTAGCCCTAAATCACATCTTATTGTCATAATTAGGTTGATTGAGTCCCACATCATGTCTTATAGAGTCAGAATTACATTTGAAAGGGGTTCTATTTGGCTTGATCACACCTCGAATTTCACCAATTAACTAATTACCTTAATTTATGATAAACTTAGGGATAATTATGCCCCCAATTACATTTTATAATCATAGTTATGTTTAATAAACTCAATTTATCTCAAATTATCTTCGTGATTGAGCCAATCGACTATTGGGTGTATTATATGATCACATTGGGGTTGATTGATCCCCATATCACATACAATAGGGTCAAAAAAAATTCCATGGGACTTAATTTGTCCCAAAGAAATTCACTGGTTTTACCAATTAACTAATTGTCCTAATAAGTCATGAAATCATAGCTAATTTATCCCAAAATAACATATTATAGTTGTAGTTAGGTTAAATGGGAAAAATGGCTCTAATTGCCTTAATTTTTGAAAAAAATCTTTGGTTAACTATGTGATGTAATTGGGGCTTTTTGAACCCCATTTCACATCTTGTTTAATATTTTCTCTTTGATTTCATCATGAAATGCTACAAAAAAATAAATTATTGAAAATTGGTTTGATCTATAGAAATGTATAGATTTAAATGATAAATAAATAAATTACAAAATTATACACATTAAAAATAGTAAATTGACAATAATAAATTTAATCATACTTAAAACTAATTATATACTGATTGCACATGTTGACTATGAGTGGAAAATGGATAGAAAGACCTACAAACTGTCTTGATAGAAAACAAGAATTTAATTTTTTTTAGCACAAAGATGCACTAGGTGGATAGGAAATGTTTTTGACCTTTTTTATTTATTGATTATAGTTGCATTTTTATTCATTCTAAGAATTGTTTTCTAATCTAAGTGTGTGTGCCTTTTTTTTAGGGTTTTACAATTTTTTGTGTGCTAATTTGGTGCATGAAATACCTAAAAAATCAAAAACCTAGCTACTACATAGTAAACATAATAGAGATAAAATGACAAAAATGGTGGAATAGGGTTACAATAATATTCAAGATATCTTAAGAAAATGTTATGTACTCTGAGTGGTACCTACATATAGAAAATAGTTTTTAAGCCAATGAGATTCTCCCTTGTAAAGTGAGTGTGTGAATTTTGCCTTTGCTATATGAATAAAGCTATATATATTCATCCAAATGATTTAAATTTAATTTCATTAAATAGAAATGAAATATATTTAGACTTGACATATGAATGTTATAATTCTTTAGAATTGGAATGAGAATAAACAGTCCTTTTTTGCTTATTGTATAACATAATTTCTAGGTGATTGTTAGATGTATTTTGAATGACATTGATGTGATTATATAGGAGATTTTTTTTAATATTTAGGATATATTATCTTAATAAAATTGTGTAGGGATATAATGTAATGCCTCAAATCTAAAATGTTACCATTATATTTTTGGGGATAAGGTTACTCTAGTGGAAAAGGCTAGAGTGTGGCCCTATTTGACCTAGTGAAATCATGTCCCAAAAGGACAAAAACTAATGGAATTGGTCTTATAGGTGATTTTAAGTATAATAGGAATGTCTTGATTATGTGACAAGTGATTTCAAGATAGTTTATATAGTTCTGAATGCTCCTTTATATATTATGAATTGAAAAAAAGATGAGTAGGCCCAGAAATTTAAATATGTCAAGATTAAACATTATCAAGCACTTAATAAATAAATTTCAGTGTCTACATTTAATCCCACTTTATTATAATTATGAAATAAAGTAAAAATTACTATATCAAAGTATATTTGAACCTAGATAAGTATACACACATTGTCTTTTGATGTGAATATTGATTTTTCAATGCCATAATGTTAAACCTACAACAATGCCACTAAAAGTATCTATTTTTTTATTTGAAGATTGAAAATATAAAACTTTAAATATTTAATTTTAAAAGAGATAAAGGAAAGTATACACCTAAAATATTATGCAACATAATTTAATTATAACTTGAAAGTAGAGAAGTTATTCCCCATTGTTGAGGTATTTGGATAAATTTTGAACCTGAAGAAAATTGATAGGGATCAAGTATCACTTTTGAAGCCAGTGAAAGCCATTGAGTTTTAAAGATTTTATACTCCATTTATCATTTAACTATATAGATTAATATTATACAATAATTGAATGGATGGAACTAAAAACTGTGGCTCTGTACATATAAAAATAGAAACCATATATGTTGAATGTCACTAGACTCTAACTCGGTCCACTTACAACATTGTGATGAATCATATTGTTACACATAGATCTAGTTTCTATTTGAAACTTTGTAACCTTTGAAATATTTAAATTTACACATAGACACATGGTGAATATCATGCCCCCTATATATTTATTATATTAGCATTCAATTACCATTTGAGCTTTGTAATTATTTGAAACTTTTAAGTGCTTTTAACATGCCCATGTATATGGATCAAGTTTATGTGAATATGTACTAAAATAACAATAAAATTTAAACATAATATTTTTAAACATGTTCTAATTTTTAAAATCATATAGTGCCATAAATCTGAAATGTTCTCGTGAGGACTTATCTTCTCATTAGAAGCATACTATGATTCCCCCATTTTGAGATGAGGGGCATAGCCTACATGTCACTTAGCTCAAAATATGTGCTATGTGAAATATGTAATCATATATTAGTACTTAAAATATTTATTTTATTCCATAATAATATTTTCATATAGCATTGATTTTTTATATTAAACATGTGTTATATATACATATTATTGAAGCACATAAAAATCATGTGGTGTGATATGCCAAATAAACACAAAAGCCTAATGGATGAATGTAAATTTTATAATGATGCCATACAAGCAAGAAATTGTAAATGTTGCACACAAAATAGAAATGGATTCACACATAAGAGAGCAAGTTATAATTTATTATGTAGTAAAATAATAAAGCAAAACAAAGGAAATGATACTAGTTTACATCAACCATATGTATCAATGTCATTTTTAGCAAATAACATATTCATGTAACTTAATGTAAATTATGAGCGATTAAAATAACATTTATATGATGTATAAATTTTCTTGATAGATAGGTTGTAGATAGATACAACCTATTGACATGTTCATGGAGAATGAAATTATGCCCCCAACTTAGCAAGACTATTAATAAGCTTCTATTTTAACCTTTTAGGGTTTTAATATATAAATTTTAAGTTTGATTAAATCGATAAGTTGTCTAAATTAATGAAATAATATGAAATAAATAACCACTAATTTGTTACAAATTTTAACTTGATTTGATTTTTTAAAAATAGTAATAAATGTGTGAAAATAAAGACTTATCTAGAAAACACCTGACACATAAGATATGAGTGATGAAAACTAGGATATGAATAGGTATGAGTGTCATCAATAGGATATATATATTATATCCTCTGTTAGATAGTAGTGCCATGTGGCTCCATTATATTGAAAATGATGTTAGTATCCTTTGTGCAAGGCATTTCCTAAATTTTAGGTACATTTATGCTTATGTCTCTAGGTTATATTCTTGCACGCATACAATCTATAACTTTGTATTATGCATGTAATAGTTGATTTATGATGCAAACCCTAAAATCCTTGCAATTATTACATGAACTAAAAATGTGTGTTCCTTAGTATGATAGGGTGGACATCCTCAACACCCTGTTGTGAATATAATTAACTACATACCAATACTCTAAGGATGGATAAATCCTAATGTAGTTATCTCCACCCAAGTACTGGTGCAAGTGAAAGCGATGTCATAGTGATAGTGGTCTTAAATGATTTGATTATTCTTGAGATTGGAAACCTTGAAAATATAGGCTTAGGGCACCTATAAATAGTGGTATGCAAATGTAGGGAATAATAAAGATTAATAACTTTGATGTTTCTCAACATATTTTGTGTTTTAATAGGTATGTTTCATCTATTTTCCATCTAGTCGATATAGTTATACAAGTTATGTGTTTATATTATTTCATAGCTTATGTGGAAACTAAAATATGCTTAGGTTGACCTTAGGAGGATTTAAATTTTGAAAATATATCTTTTATGGATAGTTAATAAAAGATACACCAGTACCATGTTGGGGAAACTAGCTCCATGTGGATCTAGTGTCCTTAATGTGGCACTAATGTCTAGCTAGAAGGCTATTGGGCACAAAGGGCCACGATATGGGAATGAAGGATTGAAACTATGTTTTAGCTGACTAGGGATGTATGTGATCCATGTAAAGTCTATAAAAGTGTAATATAAGGCTCTAGGATACGTCTAGGGATAAGCTAAAAATATGTTATCTCAATTAGCACTCTTTGCACTCAAATACCACTTTTAGGTGATTAGATCCCCCCCCCCCCCACCTTATACTATAAATGAATCAAAGTGAAATAATTAGTCTAAAGGAAAAGGAAGCATACCTAGACTTAACCTAAGAATTGAAGCATGTGAAGATGAGTTTGAGTATGTGAAGCTAGTTTTTCATATGTGAATGATCAAGTTTTGCATGATGCCCCCAATATGAGAATTTGATATGAATATAATATGAATTAGTGTGAATATGATTAAAATATGACTATAACTATCAAAATTATAGTTGTATCTATGTAAACCTATAATATACCTAGTGTATTATTTTGGTTAATATGAACTGTCCAAAAATTAGGGCCACTGGATAGTTGTGCAATGTAATGGACAATATCACCATTTGGTGCTAGCATTCCAATTTGGATGCTAATGCTTGTCTGGTCTAAAATTTTAGTCACTAAAATTATTTTTGACTCTATATTTTCCTTATGTTTTACATGTGTCTGATTTTCTAAAACTAATCTTGTATGCTAAAAAGTATTCAATGAATACAATATAAGAGTGTAATATTTTTGACAAACCCATTTAAATTCCCCCTCTTTTAAAGGTAGTTGTTAACTTGTGTAATAAATTTCCTCAAAAGAGATAGATCTTCAAAATGTGTTAGATAGAGCATATATGATAACTCCATGATAATCCATAATAATGTGCAAATATGGCATCAAAATATAAGGGAATTTGAGCACAAGTATATAATATAGGATGCATGTAGTATTTAGCATTAAAAAACATCAAATCTAAATAGATACATAGGGGGATGGCCCATGATGTCCATCATGACACATAAGTAGGAAGAGTAAGTGCATGAGATCCCTCATGGCATCAAAAATTGGTGTGTGTAACAAGAAAAGACACGTGTCATGGTTATGACACATACAAAAAATCATACATATAAAACACATGAGGCATGCAAAGTAGGCTAAGGGGACACAATACAAGGGATATAGGCCCATGTCACTAAATTTAAGAAAAAAAACATATAAGGACATTTTTAAATGTCCACAAATGCAAAAAACAAGTAAGTTGCCTTATATCCACATAGAATGATATGTTCAAATTTCTACATACATAATCAAAAATCACACACAAGGGACAAGGGAAGATGTCCAAGGCATACATGAATATAAGTGGCATAGATCCAAAGAACAATGTCATATTCAAATTCCCTTGAATAGAAGAAACATAGACAATATAATCAAGTCTAAAATATGGAATATATAAATGAAAGCATGAATTAATGTAGTTCAAATATATGTAATAATGAGATGTAAATATGCTGAGTCTAAAGTAGTTATCGTAGGTAAAAAATCTGAGTATGATTAACAATGATCAATATCAATATATATAAATGCATAAACTAGAATATAAGGAATGCAAGGATAGAAAATGATAATATAAACTATGTATGAGATTCCCCCAAGTGGTTGAATGTATCAAATGAAAAAACTTAGATCAATGTATATGCCCAACTTGGATAGATGATAGCAAGTCTAGATCAGTGTAGTGGACCTGAGTCTTGTAATCAATTTACAATCACTCAAAAATAATAAGTGAGGCATCTATGCATGATAAAAAAACTATAATAAGATATATAATATATGTAATGTATGTAAATTATAATAAATGTAAACATAAAAATGCATACAATCTATAAATTTTGTGTTTTTTTATTAATATTTGAGCTTTTTTTATGTTTGGCATGTTATATTATTTTTGTATTTTATGGATATAAGATATGTATAATCAATATGAAAATGAACTATGTACAAGGAGAAAGAGAAGAAATTAAATAAAAGAGGGTAGGAACCATACTAACTATCATTGTGGCCTGTGTCAAAAATAAGAATGGTAATATCTCATTTAGTGTGAATGCTATGTTGTAGTTGAATGTTGTTGCAGTAGGAATCTAAGTATTGTTCATAATTAGAATCTTAATAACCTATAATATTAAAGGTAATTACCTGATACTATGAAGTTGACCTTTATAAATTATTATGTTTCATATTGATTGTGATTTTGCCCTTTAAAACTATTATTACTGTAGACATATGGTGTTGTCAAGGATCTTTTTCTAGAAAGCCTCTTGTGATAATGCTTGTTAGCTTAACATGATTTTAAAATTATAATTTAAGTTATTGCTCTTTCTATAACATATCCTATGTATCTAGATCTAATACCTTAAGAAATTGCATCTGTGAATGATTTGTCTTAGGATGTTCAATAAATTACAAACCCTGTTGATTGATATTATCATCTTCTAGAATAGGAGAAGTGATATCTTGGGCTTGTTTTCCCAAACCTTATGGATGATAATCAAACTATTATAGATATTTGTGAATAATCACATACTACTATGAAGTTTGAGCCTCATTTTAGATATGTAGGTTCACTTATTTGGATTTTCTTATTTTACTTATGATTTTTGTACTATTTATTGATCTGATCATGATTTTGGAATCTATTGTTATTCTCAGTTAGGCTTTGGTAACAATTTGTTTTCTAAGTTTGACCCTTTATCAGTTTGTATATGTGACATTATATGTTGTGTAGATGATGTGTCACTATGTGAGTCATATATATCTATTATTTGTTATATTTTCCTTTTCAATTCTAAACATGAATCAGTGTGATGTCAATGCACTCTATGATATGCACAATAATATCTAGATATATTTAATGGGTGTAGATGGGGTAATTTGATCATCTTATTTTTAATCATTTCCCTTAGTACCTCACTTGAAATCTTATTTGACTTTTGAATTCTTTTATATCACTAGTTATAGATTTATTAAATTGTGATTTATTATTTAGGTATGTAACATTGTTTGACACAAATTGAATATGTGAATATGCATATACATGATTTACACTATTTTTCCCTAGAGGCCTTTATCTTATAAAATGATTTTCCAATGTTTTAATATTTTCATATAATAGTTTATTATGATTTGTTAAACCTTAAATTGTCTTTCTCACACTAATAATTTTATCACATGGAGTCTCACAAGTGCAAACCCTAGCTATTTTTGAGTGAACATGTAGGCACACACCCTATAGGTAAGAGGTGTGAATGGGATAACTATGGGGAATAATGGCATTGGTGTAGGCTAATTAATCTCATGGAGGAATGATAGTATGTACATGGTTATATGGAAAGTATCTATCACCCTCATGGAGATGAGGAGGAGAAAGAGATTCTTTCTTTTGCATAAAATATGACATTGAAACTTGAAACATACTTGTTAGTTTATAAGTTAAATCCTATATGTTTGTATGGATTTGCTTGTTAATAGAATTTTACATAGGAGAAATATAACATGTTATGAGATATGACATATATTTTAATTGATATAAAATATCATATATACATGTGTTTATGTCTTTTCTGAGGCCATTCCGAATTAAAAGGAACAAGCATGCAAATGAAAGTATTAAACTTTGAAAAAAAGTGATTAATTTATTATGTCCTTATGATTATGATTATATAAAATATAAATAAGAAGATATATGGATCTGAAATCTAAATTCTATAAATGTAAACCCTAGGGTTAGGGTTTTGAATTAGGGTTGCTTTGAAAGACTTTAAATTACATCAAATTAATGAAACCATAATGTCGTATTGATTAAATGAGATAGGATATGTAAAAAAATCATTAAAATGTAAGTTTTAAACCCTAATTTAGTTCATAAATATTGGAAGAAGGTAAATCCTATGTAATACTAGGTTTTTTTAACTAATATTCAAACTAAGTTAGGTTCATCAAATGCTCTAACATCTCAGGGTTTTAATATTAAAATCCTAAGTTTTTTTAAAGGGTTGAGTTATCTAAATCAATGAAATAATATGCAATAAATAACCACTAATTTATAACAAATTTTGACTTGCTTTGACTTTCTAAAAATAGTAATAAATGTGTTCAAACAAAGACTTATCTGGAAAACACCTGATGCAGAAGATATGAGTGCTTAAAATTGGGATATGAAAAGGTTTAAATGTCATAAATAGGATCCATGTGTCATATACTCTCCTAGATAGTAATGCCACACATGGACCATAACATCATGTGTCTCTAGTGTCTTGAAAATGGTGTTAATGTCCTATGTGTAGAATTGTTCCAAAATTCTAGGTCCATCTATGGTTATCTCTAGGTTTTATTCCTAAGCACATGAAATTTTAAACCTTATACTTTGCCTATAATAGCTAATTTATGATGCAAACCACAATCCTCCTTGAAATAGTGGCATCAACTAAAAATGTGGGTTCATTAGTAAGATAAGATGTACATCCTCAACAATCCATTATGAAGAGATTCCATATATACAAATAATCCAAAGAGGGATCAATCTTGATGTAGTTCTCCCCACCTAAATTATTGTATAAATACAAGTTATTCTATATAGTGGTATTGAATGCCTTGAGTGTTCTTAAGATTGGGAATATTGAATATCTAGGCTTAATATAGCTATAGATGGTAGTATGTAGAAGTAGGATAGAATAGAGATTAATAATCTTGATTATTCTAAACTTGTTTCATGTTTGAATAGGTATTTTACATCAAATTTACATCTAGTGGATAGAGGTGTAAAATTCATGTATTTATAGTGTTTCTTAGATTATCTAGATAATAAAATATACTTAGGCTGACTTGAAAAGGGTTTAAATTTTGAAAATATATTTATTCAAGAGAGTTAAGGCAAGGGAAACTAGTTCTATTTTGGGGACACTTGAGCCATTTGACTCTAGAGGCCTTAATATGTCACTAATGTATAACTTGTAGGTTGATGGGCACGAAGGGCCAAGATCTGAGAATGAAGGTCTGAGAGTGTGTTTTAGATGACTAGGGATGCATGTGGTCCATAAAAAGGATATAAATGTGTGCTATAAGGCTTTAGGATAGGTCTATGGATAAGTTATGAATAGGTTGTCTCAAGTAGCACTCTTAGCACTCAAATACCACTATTACATGATTATAACTTCATAAAAAACACAATGTGAAAGTATGTCATATGTCACACATGAATAGCTTGTGAAAATTAATGTCTATTGAAAATAAAATATGTTATTACCTTATCATGAAATAAATAACATATCTAAATAATTAAGGTAATAATATTTTAATAATGCTTGTAGGTACTGATTTTGAATTTTGAATATTTTTTTTTGAATTTATTACATATATGAATGTTTTTGTAATTATTTAAATATTATTTTATTTTAATTTTTTAATTATTTTAACTTAAATATTTGAAAAAAAAATTCTAAGAATCACAATTTTAAATATACATGAAATAGGAGAGTTTTGAACAATCCTCGACAAGGTGATAAACATAATGGGAAAGAAGGCACGGAATATTCCCCCAATATATGGATAAGTGAGTCATATAAACATAGCACATATCATGAATATATAGAATAATTTTTCATGCTCTTGAATCTATAAAATATTATTTGGGTTCATCTGAAATTGTTAATATTTGATCATGTAGTTCAATGAAACCCATTACATAATAGGCATGACATAGTAAGAAAGTAGAATGTCATAGAGATTATGCATTGAAGTCATTGTAAGATAATTGTTTTATATTGTTTGAATTGGTCTTAAAATCAATAAGGAAAGTTCCTAAAGTGAAAATAAATCCAAGGGCTAGAAGAATACTTGAAATTTCAGATAAAAAATATTAATGAAGTAAAAGCAAAAAAGTCATGTCGAAATAAAAAAAAAAAAAGATAACAAATCAAGATATTTTTCCTAATTAATATATTGGGAGGAAGTAGGAGGTTTTATTGAATAAAGGGTATCATAAATAATATGCACATATGTATATCCTACTACATTATATGAAGGAGTGATTTCCTGTAAAGTTGATATGACACCTATATATGCCTTGAAATCTGAATAGGAATCATATATTATAATATAACATTTTAAATAACTATTCATATAAACATGTGAACCAATATCCATTTATATAATAGGATAATGTTTAATTTAATATGACTATGATGAAAATCTCTGAGTAACCTATGGTTCCTTAGGGGATAAAGATGAATTCCTAGGTACCACTTTTTGATTAGGAGAGTGCACCATTCTCTTTGAAATTATCTGATTATGATCACGTGTAAATTTATGAGGCTCATAAATAGGTGTATAAATGAATTTAGTTATAGGCTCATGCTCATTTGATGAAACTGATTATGTAATATGCTTTGGAATATGTAAATCATGTTGCTTAATTGTTATGTATATTATTTAACTACCATGTTGCTCAATGTATGTGCCAGATAATTATTCTATAGGAGGAGTAAATATAATTGGTTTCAAAATATGTTTATAGTGGATTCCTATAATTTTTTCCACTTTATTATCATGAATATATTTGACACATTTATGCACCATAGAATGTACTACTCTAATATATTTTATCAAATAATGTTC
>JARHVA010001261.1:837500-922500 GCA_037957365.1 Torreya grandis | reverse complement strand
TATTGTATGCCTAGGGTATTCATTCATAATAATATAAGCCAATTCATTATTTTCATCCATATAGTGCATGTGTCAAAATTTAGACACTCACCCTAAGAATGAAAATTACATCTTCCCAAGTTCCTTTGGATATGTAGGCAAAACTAAGAATACATGGGTCTTTTAAAATATAGCTCAGTTATTTCCTATAGGTAATTATCACATTATAATTTTATGTTTATTTTGTTTATTTATAATAACTAGGGTTTCAATATTTTAAGTACATCTATATGATAACTTAGTACATGCAGATAATATACATACCACCTTTGACAAGTGTAGGTACTCAAGGAATAAAATCACCTAAATAGTCAATGCAGATGTAGTTAAAGTCAAATAGATAAGGCCGCAATGGATGTTTATCTCCCATAGCACAACCTTGTCTTATTGTATTTTAGTATTATGGTTTTTAGGTGTGATACACTTCAAATATCCTTTTAGAGTGAGTTCCATATTAGTGATCTACCTACACAATTAACACATGTTAAATTTGACTAGGTTTGCATATTTCATTAAATGTTACTATTTATAATGTATTTTAATTTTTAAAATTTATTGTCTTTTACATTCATATTTTTATATACTATATATTTGATTAAAATTCAAGTATTTTAATTTTTATAGGATTTATTATATTAAATAAAAATAAGTGCTAAACATTGTAGAAAATATTTAATTTTCTATTGGAACATGATTTTTGTATACTTGATTTTTGTTTTGGATTTGATACATATATATGTAAATTATTGAAAGTTAATGAGCCTCCAAATTTTAATATAGATATTTCACCATAATCCCATTTTATTTGATCTTATATTTTAATTTGACAATAATGAAAATGTCTTGTCACCTTATATAACATCTGACATAAAATCCTTTCTTTTGATCTTGGGTTTAATTTTCTTGATGCCTATACAAAAATATTTCAAATTTTATTTTTCATTTATTTTTTATTACCTTTTTTTAGCTAATTATTTTATGCCATTAGTAACAATATGTAACTAGCTATCATTTTTGGCTAATCGATGACCTATTTTACTAGAACCATAAAGTAAAGGATATTATCCCAATACCTAGACCATCGATAATTTTATGCATGGATTTTAGTTTCCTCACATCTCATAGTATATTATAAATTCCCATGATCCATTATTTTCTCCACATATATCCTATTTAGTTATTTAGTATGTGGTGCACTAGAGAAGAATATATCAGCAAATGAAGTTTCTCTTAGCATACCCTCACAAATAAGATAGTGGGAAATAGGGATGGTTTAGCCTTTTATATTTAGTATGCTAGAATATCAGTCTAAAAATAATATATGAATATTAAATTATATTTGAGATCACACACAATAATTCAAACCTTTATATATATCACCAATTATACCTTTATTTTTTTTATTGATTTGTATCCATAGTCATTAGTTATTTTTACATGCAATTTTAATTGATAGAAATAATAGTTTTATTTTTTGGATTTAATGTATTTAATTTCATTATATTTACATATATAGTCAAATTAAATATTATAATTATGTTCATATATAGATAATTTCTCTACCCATAGTATGCCTTCCATTTAAAATGATGAATAGAAAACCTATCAAAAGTAAAACTTAATAAAGAAGCATATATCGATGATTATGTTTTTGATGATATAGAAATGAATAAAGTTTATTTTGATGAAACTTGGGAATAATATTACATATAAAATAATCACCCCTAGATTATTATTTCATTTCTCCTCTAAAATACTCTTCAGATTCCACATATACATGCTTCTTCAAATTCACTTCTAAACTCCTCTTTGGTTCCATCTTTAGGATCTTCTTTGGTTACACCTATAGATTCCTCTTTGGTATCATATATAGATTATTTATTTGATCCATCTCTATATTCCCATTTGAATTGATCTTTAGTTTTGACTATGGATTTTCCTCTAGATTCCACTTGAGATCCTCTACATTCTTCCTTGACTAATAATTTGGAGCACAAAGAGAATTCTAAAAATGATTATCTACTCTCTCTTAAATTTTCATCTACCATAAAAGAGGAGGAGCCTTAACCTTTCACACCTAATGTGACTTATCACCTTTCTAATTATCTTTATCACTTTCATTCCTATATAATAAATATATTTGAAATAAACGTAAATAAGGATGATATTAATCATGAACAAAATCCTATTTCTCCTTCCTTTGAAGTGCAAGATCTGTTGATAATAACAATGTTATCTCTTCTCATTTACAAATAGTGGATATTGAGGTTAAATGTCATAGTTCTTCCCCCTTGTCAAACAATTAGGATGAACTTAATTCCTCTTCCCTTAGTACATCACAAGCTACAATTAAAATTAAAGGCATTCTTCCTCCCACATTATCTCTTGATATTATTCGTATGGATATTGAAACAATAGTACCTAGGTTTTATGCATGTGTAACCTTATAGATCAAATGTTCACTATGATAAAGTAAATAGAATATTTTACCAATCAAAATAATCATTTTATTTCAAATATGATATCTCTTGAAAATAATAGTAAATATACAATGAATCCAAATTATGCTAGTGTTGATCATGCATATGCATCTTCATTTAACTATCAAGTGTCCCAACATAAGCATACTTTTACAATTATTGATTAAAATAGTGTAAAAAGATATAATAAAAGTTAATGTGAGATTTTAAGATAAATTAATTAAAACAAGTTGATTACATTACCATATATTTATCCTCTAATAAGATCCAAATATTATTGTGCATATCACAAAATGGATGGGCATCATAAAAATAGTTGTTTGGATTTGAAAATAAAATACAAATTATCAATTATAGTGATGATCCTATAATAGATACACCAATCAAACAATAAGATCAAATGATAAATTCATCTCCAAATCCAAAAGTGCAAGTATAAAAATTGGCAAGATCATAATTAGTGCAAAAGGAACAAAGAAAACATGTATGGATACAAAAGGATAATTAAGAGCCAAAAAATAATTAAAAACAAAATTAATAGAGAAAAAAAATTGAAAATGAAAAGATAGATCAATAAATATTTAAAAATTTATAATATGGATAATCATGATTTCAAAAAGAACATTTACAAAGGGAACAAATTGAAAATAAAAGCTTACAAAATTTATAACAAGAGATATTAAAAATGAAAAAAGAATATTGTTAGATAATATTAAAGTCAATAAAAATAAAGTAATATTAGTAATTGAAATAACAAATGTCAATACCAAAACATGGGGTAATTGATCTTTCATTCACCGATACAAAATATGATCAAAATAGCATATCACAATTTCAAGCAAAACCTAATAAGATGTTCTATCATATAATTATTATTTTTATAATGATAATTATTATGTATAATATGACTGATATGAAGCAAATAATATGTAGGATGAAAATGGGATAATAATTTATGGGTTTAACACATGATACATTTTTTTGTTTCGAATATATATAAATATAGCATCGATTATTGATAAGAAGTCACTCTTTCTAATTGTATTATTGAGAATACATATTTTCATCCTCTTTATGTGATCATTGGTTGGGTGAAAACTTGTACTTCATCCCAACCCACTAGTTGGGCCAATTCTCTTGCTTAGTTATATACATATTTTCTCTGTAAATAGCTTCTTTTCTTTTACCTCATTACTTTAGTACCTTGTTTTAGATTTTTTGAATTCCTTGCATTTATTTTATTTTAGAATCCTTATTTATTATTAATTTTCAAATATTTTAAATTAAATTCTTGAAAAAAAACATATATTTTAAAAATCCAAAAAACCATAATATTTTCATAATTACGAAAAGAATCATGACCTCCAAACATTTTATTATGTTGCTAAAATACATATTTGCATATGTTATTTAATTCATGCTAATTAAATAACATATTTCCATTTTAATTTTTTTTTTTGGGGTATGTGAGTGTGATACAAGACATAATATTACATGGTTAATTGATGTTGGGTTTCCCTTTTTACCAAGTAGCCTTGCTAAGTTTGGGGCATATCTTTGATATTCATGAACATTTTTATAGGTTGTATCTATCCACACCCTTCTACCATTATGAAGTATGATTATATATATATATATATATATATATATATATATATATATATATATATATATATATATATATATATATATATATATATATTATCACTCATACTTTATAATGTGTTACTTCAATATACTATTTTATAATAGTGACATTAATAGTTATGGTTGATATACACTAGTTTCATTTTATTTGTGCTTATTTTCAAGCTCTTACTTAAATACACAATAATTTATGAAATTTATTTCCTATTTTGTGTGGACCTTGGCCTTGCATGTGAAACATATAGATGTTTTTTCTTGTATGGAATAATCAGGCCATTTGAGTGTGGTCCTTGTACATTTGTATTTTTTTTACATTCACATGTTCCTTATATGTGTCATTTAGGCCTTATGTGTGACATTATATTAAAATTGTGTGGCATTATTTATATGTTCATTGCTTGTTCCTTTGGTGTCATGATTTGTATCAAGCATCATTTATACTATATAATTTTAATCTTATTCCATGATACATATCTTGCACATGATGTTTATTTCCCTCAACGTTATATATATCTAACACATGTTACATATGTAATTAAATGCTATATTCAATACTATGATGCAATACATTTCAAATTTTCACATACTAATACATGGTTACATCTTTCACATATTCTACAAGTTCTATTTTGAGATTACTTCCTTGAAATTTATGTCCCTCATCTTAAAATGGAGCAAAATAATGGTTTTATCTATAGAATTCAATCCATAATGGAAAAAAAAATAGATTTATGAAATTATAAAATATTTAGAATTAAAATATGGTTTATAATTTTAAAAATATGTGGGTATTAAACATGCATTTACACCCACTATTATAGTTATGTGTGTATATGTTCACATAGACTTGATGCATATGCATGGATAATTGTAAAATAATTACAATTTATAACTTTTAGAAAATTACAAGTTCAATTTATATTCTATATCAATTCAATATAGATATATGGAGAATGATATTCATACATATTCATGAAACTACCTTTTATATTTTAAATTTCACTTAATTTTAATAGTTCAAAAATTACGAAGGTACACAAGATTCAAATATAATAAATATCTATCAGTAACGGTATGATGTATCTCATTTTTCAATTGGGACACATTAGAGTATAGTGACATTGAATTTATATGGTTGCATTGTAGTGAGGAACATTTGGTGGTTCCACCCATTCTTCTTGTATTAAAATGATTATAGAGATTACTCTATACATTTAGATGAGAGTTTAAACATACAATATTTTCAACTCAAGGGATATAATTAGTTTTCATAATTGAGACTTGATCACTCCAAAATTTTCCATAAGTACAACATTTATCCAAATTCCTCAAAAAGGGGACACAACTACGTATCCATTTTCAAGTTATAGGTAAATTGGGTTACATACTCTTTTCGGTGTAATATTTCCTTTCTCTCTTTTCAAATTTAAAAATTCAAGTTCCATATTATTATTATTTTTAAATATGGAAAGTAAATACCCTCAATAGAAATGTTGTAGGTTTTGCATTGAGACACCTTCAAAATTTGAGTTTCGTATCAAAATATAAATTGTGTATACACACTTGGGTACATATCTCATTTAATCTATTAATTCCATTTCATTGCATCACTATAATTAATTAGGGGGGTGGGGGATTATATTCAACCACTAAGTTCTTTAAAATGTTTAATCCTAACATCCTTACCTTAAATGACCTATTCACCATTCCTTTAACATGAAATCTCTATGAGTGCATCCACTATTCTATTTAATGTCTTGAAAATATTGAAAATATCATTCAGACATCCCTATTTTTCTTACATATTCCTATCATCCAAGTCCAAATAGTCTCTACTATTCTTGGATAAGGCTACACGAGGTCAAACAAGGCTACAATTTGGCCTTATCTTCTAATACGACCTTGTCTACCACTTTCTAGTAATTAATTTTAAAATTTAATACATTTTAATTCTTCCCTCCCATGATTTTATCAAAGTGGGTTAATGTAAACATAAAAAATGTACCACTATATAAACACATCAAGTCCACTCAAGACATAACTTTTAATTTTTTTAATAGCACTCTATATACAAGGTATTCAACATTGAGAAAAAGATACCTATTCTTGCCAATTAAAGATATAATTCATTCTAGTAGTCATATCTCATATATTACTATTTTTATTATATACCAGTCCTATTCATTTTCAATATTTCAAGAAAATTGATCATTTGCATCTATATAGTGCAAGTATAAAATTTCACACACTGAGTCTATGAGGAATAACAAAATTAGCTTGAGGCCCTTTGGATATGTAGGAGGCACTCAAATTAAATGGGTTTTATTTATGATATATTGAATAATCATCTTATCAAATTCATCCCTTTGCATTTTATGTCTATAAAATATATGTACATAAACTAGGGTTTCATCATTTTAGGTACTTTTGTGTCATAAGTCACTACTTGTAGATAACTAGTAGATGACCTCTAACAAGTACAAGTACTTGAAAAGGAAAATCACCCAAATAATCAATATATATGCAACCTCATTCAAATATATACATTCATAGTGTACCCTTATCTACCCTATCACAACACATGTCCCATTGGATTATAGAAATGTATTTTCAAGTGTGACATAATTCAAAGACCGTTATAGTCAATTACACATTATGAATCTACTTGAAAAGTAAGCATAAATGATATTTGAGATGATTTTTCATATTTCATTCAAAATTAATATTTATATCTTATTTTAGTTTAGGTAATTTATAGTATTTTACATTCAGATAGTTTAAAATCTATAAAATTTATTATATTTAATTAAAAAATATTAAATGCTAATGTAAATAGAGAAAATACCTAAGGTACACAATAAAGGTTGGAATATATCTAAGGTACATAATAAATACTATAAGATAATTAAAAAACCTTATGTGGTTTGTCAAAAAATGAATGTAATAGATCATAATGCTTCGCATTCTTTCTCAGATCAATCATCAAAGTGTTTAACTTTGTTTTTATGATAGTACCTATAATAGATAAAACGAACTGCCCTTAACTTTCAATTATAAATCTAAAAAAATCTATAAAATAATTAAATGCCTAATTGTAAAATTAAACCAAGGAACAACATATTACATAAGATCACTAGGAAATAATTCTTTAGAATCAACATACACCTTAACCTACTAATTGTGGGGCTTTTGAGCCCTAGGGAAGTGTGAATTAGTTGTTATTGATAATGGAAATTTTTGTATTAGCCTTTAAACTATTGAATATTGGATAATATTTTGTGGATTTCATCATCTTTTAAAATTTCAAGTAACACCCATGATTCACGAGTTAAATTTTTTATAATAAATCTATTGTGCATAGAAAGAGGTCATGCAAAATTAATAGATACTCAACAATTGATTAAATAAATTATGGACACAAAAAGTGTTACCCATTACATTATTGTTTTGGGATTTTTTTTGTTTGGGTATGTGTAAAAATATTGAGAAGATAAAATCTATAATACTGGCTTTTCAATAACTAATTTCCAATTAGGAATGATGATAAATCATACATCAAAAATAATTTTGATAATCGAAATCAAAGTATAGATACAAATTTAATTGAAGATAAAAGAGAAAAAAAATTATCCATGAATATTAATAGAAAATTGTGTTTTTATTTGATGTCATAGTCATAAGGTTGAAATCAGGTTTCAAACCCGTATAAATTGCAAAGACTTAAAGAATTTACACATAATAACAGTGAAGGGTCATCTTACAAGTCCCTAGATACACATATATCAAAATAAAAGGATAAAATGTTAGGAGATTCAATAAACATGAGAAATACTAACATTGGTGTCCTTGAAATTATTTTGGGTTCCCTATAAAAGTGCTGAAAAATAAGTTACATACAACACTAGAAACCCTACTCTACCATAAATTATTATAAAATATGTGCTTGGAAAAATATCCTTATCTTGTTAAAGGGATATATATTTTGAGAAATAGAGATCACACATGGAATTAAGGTGGTTTTTTCATATTAAACCTAAATAAAATTAAAAATAAATCAGATATGAATGGACACAAGTCATTGACTAGATAAACCAACACAATGTTGAGAATGTCTCCTAGAACCAAAGCTTATAATCAAAATATTTTCAAGTAAATAATGTTTTTTAGGATTAAAAAAACCTCCTAAAACTACATAAAATAAAAATTAATTTGAATTCAACAAATTCACCTATGGGTGTTGTAATTTAAGAATTTTGTTGCTCTCCAACTATACAGATGAATTTACTAGTTATGAAGTCAGGGCTTCAAATAGTGGTTTTAAATGCTATAAGTGATATAAAAAATGTAATAGTTCTAGGCTCATAATATATGGATAATTTTTGAAGTGCAAATTTTCAAGAGCTAAATGGTGCCATAAAACATTAACCACATCAAATTTATCCATTTCATTATAGCTTACATGCCTAGTTTGTGGAGGTGAAATGTCATTTCCATTCACATCAGTGCACTTTAACCATTCATTTTATTTATGTCTCACCATAAAACACATGCATTTTTTTTGGGTCTTCATGATTTTTACTTAGTTATTTAACTAGAAAATCAATTCCTTAACATCGATGTTCCTTTAGTTTATGGACTTTAGAATTAAATAAAACAAATTACATAATGAAAGTAATGATAAATTGAAATAAAATATTGAAAAATAAGGGAATAAGTAATATTTCAAAATATATGTTGGTTAAAGTTTTAAATATGAAAGGAATATATAGCATTAATTTCCTCAAAGCTACAAGTTAAATTAGAAGGGATGTAATTTTATGTTTTGATAAAGAGGTGTTTTGTAATGCAAGAGTGTTAATTGGTAGTTATACTTCACTCAAAATTCATGATTACTAACTCCATCTACAATTTTGCACATGAAGTGTTAATAAAAAATAGTAATATATTTATGATGGATTTGATGATGGAAAATAAGTTTTTTTTTCCTTCATATGGCATGTCAATACACTTTATATATAAGATACATTTCATTTCATGGTGAGATTGAGTAATGGCAAAGTGGTATGAAAGGGAAAATTCATACATAATATAAAAATGATGAAATATTTCAAGGTGAGTTAGGTAGTGGTGGAGGGAGGAAATACTAAGGTTTTTCAAGTTATATTATACACTCGAGGACCTATATCCTATCTTAGACATGAATTTTAGGTAGCTGTTGGATTTACATGAACTACACCCATTAAATTTTTTTATGTAGCTTATATAGTGGTGATATATTTGACTATGCATTTTTATTATTAGGAGTAGACAAGGATGTCATAAGAGATAATTTGGTTGCAACATGATTCCATATCTAATATGTGGCTCAAATTGGTTTGACAACTCTGTTGACATGGGGCCAAGCCATTGAGGTCATGAAATCCATATTGTAGATTTTGTTCATCCGTGATTCCAATATATTGACACTTTGAAAATTTACATCAAGCATCAGTACATATGACACCACCATAATCAAGTAGCTATACTAAAATTCAACCTTAAGTGCAACCTATCTTCATAATAATATGATTTATTCTCTTCACACAAAAGCATAAATATAAGGTAATATTGGTTGGGAAAAATATGTTTGTAAATATTATTAAAATAAGTATCAGATTATTATTGGATAAACTTGTGTGACCAAAAGGTGAGACATAGTTAAAAACCATGGGTTTTGAGTAAGTTTGGACTATCTATTTACACTCTTT
Source organism: Torreya grandis (assembly GCA_037957365.1). Classification (NCBI taxonomy): domain Eukaryota; kingdom Viridiplantae; phylum Streptophyta; class Pinopsida; order Cupressales; family Taxaceae; genus Torreya; species Torreya grandis. The sequence continues at coordinate 912,587 of JARHVA010001261.1, read as the reverse complement.
CACTTTACAATAACATACTTTAAAATAAAAAAATTCTATCCTTTATAAATTAACTTGCACATTTGATACAATTGCCCCCCCTCTCTCTCTCTCTCTCTCTCTCTCTCTCTCTCTCTCTCTCTCTCTCTCTCTCTCTCTCTCTCTCTCTGTGTGTGTGTGTGTGTGTGTGTGTGTGTGTGTGTGTGTGTGTGCGCTGTATAATATAATTATATAAATTATATTATTATATAAATTATATATATATATATATATATATATATATATATATATATATATATATATATATATATATATATATATATATATTCACTTTTGATCAGAGCTACAAACTGATCTTAGACATAATCAGGGGGTTAGATCCCCTAGTGATCATCTACCACATGTACTAGATATACCAAGAATGATCATAACCAGTCACCATCATCCTCCAGAATAACCAATGGCCATTAATGTTATATATCTTGTATAAATATTATATATTATAAGATATTTATTTTGTATATTATAAGTATAGATATATAAGTATGATATAATATATAATACGACAATAATAAAAATATTATAATTTATAACTATAATATTTTGTATTTGTGTTATTATTATATATATAATTATATTATATTATAATATAGTAAATATATAAAATAATGTAAGAATATAACTTTAAAATATTATAATATAGATATAATATTTAATATTTATATTATTATTGAATTATTATATATATTTATTTTAATTAGATTATATATTTATTAAATATATAATATATATACTATTAATTTATATAGTAATATTAAAATATAATAACATATATACCATTCACTGTAGTGGAAATTAATTAATCGATTGTTTTAAGGATGTGGCTTAATTGGAATTTAATATATGGAGAAGCTTCATGAGTTTTCATTTTTAACACACTATAATAAATATAACCTTCTTTGATATAAAGAATTATATATCATTGCATTGTAAATTTGAGGGAACCACACAACATGTGGCATGTGCTTTTATTCCAAGAGATATATCCATTTTCCCTTATTTTCAATAAAAATGCACACCCGTTAATGGTAAGGCTTGAAAACCTATTAAGTTCCTATTTTTTGACCTTAATATGGCATGTTATTATTCTAATTTCATCTAACTTATGCTCCATTTTTTTTTCATATTCCTAATCTCCATCAACTTTAATGAATAAGAGAGAGCATATTTGAATACCAATAATTCATAAAGGCCATATATGGGATGGAGTGTGACACAAATACCAACTTATGCTTAGATTGTGTAAAGATATCTGGTGTAATAGAAACATGTATTTATGTTTTTTTATTTAATGTTTTCTATGTAATACCTAATGTTACATGTAATTTTCTAAACAACCCCCAAGACATTTGAGAAAATAGGTATTATATGCCATTATTTTACATTTGAAAAAAATTTAAACACATATTAGATTAATCTTTTTTTTTCATTAAGGCCTATTTAGTAGTAGTTATGGTTTATACAAAATGTAAGTTGTGGTCTACCCATGAAAATTCCTCAAAAAATATTATAAATTTTTTTGATTGATCAAAGAAAATAAATTATTTAAACTTGTTGGTTCTTTTAGTACATAAAGTGGTAGGTATAATAATATCGAGGTAAATTATCAGTGGATTGGAAAGTGAATCATAGTGAAAGGAAAATTTCATGTAATTTTTTTGAAATGTCAATTATATGTAATTTTGTTATATCTAGAATATAAAAAAATATTTCCTCATTCTCTATATAACTATCAACAATAGATCCCTACAATTTAATAAGACCCCTAAAATGGGATTAATATTTAGCTTTTATGGATATCACCCTGTCAGACAATATACCCTCATCAATAATGAGTTTTCAATTGTGTTTGCATTTTAACATGTTACAACATGAAATAAGGATATTTTTTGGGCTTGAACTTGTGCTTCAATCTAGTTCTTGAATGGGTAGAAATACAATTATCCCCATTTTCCAATTTCATGTGAGGGGCATTATATATTTCATCATAGTCTACTTTATCCTCATCATATATTTATTGAAATGATTGAACGAAAAAAAATTAGTGTCACTTCATTCATAGTACAAATTAGAATCATGAATAGGTTTGACTACATATAATTTCATTTTATTTAACATACCCAAAATCCCATAACCAAATTTAGGTATATGAACCTTAATTGCATTAATTACCCCTAAAAGATTCTATAGAGAAGGTTATTTCCCTATGAAATATGCATGCAGTTCAAGCCATATCGATATGAGATCCATAATAATAAGCTCTAAACTATATGTTGGAAAACACCTTCCCACTATGAGCACCTATGTTTCCTTATCCTACCCAAGGACTCACATATATGAATGTCTGGGTATAGGATGGGGTAGTTTATTCACCCCTTATTCATACATGGTATGTTTAGGTTAATAAGGACAATTGAACATTAGGTATAGGTCAAAACAATTAAGAATTTATTTATTGTTCCTAAGTTTAGGAGTTACGACATTATTTTATAATCAATTATTCATAATATATAAATAACATGGTTTTATTTGACTCAATCAATGATGTCCAGATGAAAATTTAACAAATGGGAATTATACCTATAAAATTCCTAAAATTTTAATATGAATTTAATTAATTTAGCATAAGTAAAGAGTCCATTGTAGTGATATCCCTATTTAGATTATTATACCATTATCTATAAGTTTTTAGGTATCTTCATACTATGTTCTTCCACTTATGATTTTGTCTAAAATGATTTACCGTTGTGATTTAATTAAAGTTACCATGATTATTTTCAAATATTGATGTCTTCACACAAGTGACCATCATATTTTTACCAATATTGCTTAACTCATTCTCATAATAACCCTAGACCATCTTGTACATAAGCATTTAGAGTTCAAGTTTTTCAAATACTATCTACTTGTCAACTTGGCCATTATCATACAAACCAATTATACTGTAGCATTAAATTTAAACCAATAATAAAATTACATAACTCCATCTTAATCCATGTGATTATAAATACTTTGTTTTATTCACTATTTTCCATAATTTGTCTATCTAAGAACGTCAAAACCATATACAGTAAAAATCTATTGTAATTATTTAATGGTCCTCGTATTCAATTGATAAAATTAATCATGTGTATTCCAATTTTAAATTAAAGTATGCTTATAAAAATCTAACTTATAATGCATTGATTAAAAATGTGGCCATTTCTTTTTATACTCTTATAGTATTGTAACTATTTAATTGAATTTTTTTTAAGGATCGTGATTCTTATAATTTTTGTACTAATCAAATAATTAATATCTTCCATATTTAATATTAGAATAAACAAAACACAACATTTTTAAATATAACTTGAGGTCATATTGAAAACATGGTGTCAATTTATCATTGTTATTCATTTATGAAAATTCAAATAAAAATTACGAACAATAGTTTAATGATAAAAAAAACTCTCTTCATTTAATAATGAATTCACTTCCCCAAGTGAATCTTATTTGAAATATATAGAATGAATTATTAAATCAATCATAATTTTTAATGCATGATTATATCTCAAAGGAAGGATTTTAGTGATGAAGTCCAAGAAAATTTTGACTCAAAAATAAATGCTTTATTTATGAAACCTAGACCATTTCTACTTCTTGAATTAATGACTAAATAAGAACTCAATTACCAATTTATAAATTAAATGAAGCTTACTTCAGAAAATAGAATAAAGTAGCCATAACACTATCACTATATAGTCATTTTCCCCATAATATAGATAGTAAATGTTTTAGTATTGTAACTCTAATTATTTTGACTTATTTTTCATCAATATCTAGTTGCAAGCTTGTTATACTTGGACGTATCATGCCAAGGGAAAATCAAACAAACATACCATTTTAGATAGAGCATAGTCTCAACAAAACAATATTTAATGGGTCACAAATATAATTTAAGTGCAGTTGTGTAAAAATAAACTACATTATACGTAGTGCTTATTAAGACAGAAATTGAACTTATTATTGTGCCCATAATCATGCTTCTACAACACTATAAAAATAGGCTAAATTATCATGTTTTCCACACTTAATAATGAACTTGGTAAGTGCATTTTAATATGAAAGTATGATATTTTTCAACTTATATAATATCTATGTTTCCAATCGAATATGATCACAAGCTTAATCACCAAACAATAATTAAAACCTACAGTGATAACAGAATAACCTATGAACTATAAAATCAACTTATGTGTATTTTATTAACATAATTTAACTTCTACAAAAAGTATCATGAGTTTACCAATTTAACAAATGAACTATTAACATTATAATGAGAATATTTCTATAAATACATATTTTAACTCATTAACCTTTCTATTCATTCAAAGGTGAACATTAAGAGCATAACAAATATACAACGTACCATCCCAACTAAGCTTACTAGTCAATAATATAATGGAAGAAAGAGTAATTAAATAATTGATAGCAATAAAATTATAATAATGTTTTGATCTAAATTTATACATTAAATATTTTATTTTTTTTGCATTTATAAAACATGCTACAGTAACATAACACAATGAGTCATCTACCAAATCAAGATCAAAACAAGTAACTAGTTTTAAAATTGCCAAGAGAGCCTTTCCTCATGATCTGTCCCACCCTAATCTATCCTATGATCCCCCAAATAGGTGGCCCTTATAACCCCAACTATTAGTTGGGAGGTGGATTCCAACGTTCGCATTTTACATAATTAGGACATGATAAATAATGCATATAAAATCCATTACTAAAAATTTCATCAATTACTCAAAATATAATAAATTCACCACTAAAGGATCAAAATTAAAAGATGACTAAAACCATTATCACCAATAGGAATATAATTATTGGAAACCTTTGTACTTATTTGAAAGTTTTATTGGTGTTGATTACATTATCTATCAAATTTTATAAAACTTCATCATTTATCAAGGTATGTCAATGGTAAAATAACATAATTTAACACCCATAGTGAGATAAAAATCATCAGCTACAATGATGAGTAAAAATGCAACATTTACATGTAAATGTATTCAAACCTAGTTGAATAAATTTTAAAGGAATTCTATATTTAACCCCTTCGACATCTAATTAGATACAAACATTTAATGGCCTAAAACAAGTGTGAAAAAGTGATGAAATCACTATAATTAACCTTCATATGGTAGGATTGAATCCATAAAATAAATTGTAGATAGATGATAATAATATAAACCAGTTATTATGAAAACTCATGTTTCTAGATTAAGTTTAAATATGAAACAAAATATAAACCAAGAAAAGCCAAAATCACCCAAAATGGCAAAATATAAGTATGCTAGGGTACTAAACTCAAAATAAAGCTATGCAACCTAGCGACTTCTAATAGAAAAAAATCCAAAACGTCATAAGCAAATAAAAAAATAAAAACCAAAAAAATTATATACATGACCTCTATAAGATGGCCACAATAATAATCACCATTTTGAGAGCCAAAGTGAATTACACATGCCAAAATGGCCAAGTAAAATAATGACAACAAAATATTTGATATGCCCATTATCTAGGTATTGATTATGAGTTCAAAAATTTAGTTTTCAATTCTAGGGTTTAAACCCAACATTTTTAATATGGATTGGTAACACAAAACCAAAATAACCCATATTATAAAATAAGGATTTAGATTGATTTAAATCGATTTAGGCCTTTCTATTTTTTAATCAGAAAGTTTTATGACTTACTCATAAACCTCCAAACAATTTTTTTTTTCACAACACAAAATATATATTCATTTCATTTTAAAAAATAATACAATACTTGTGATTTGAATTACCTTATGGGAATGATATGAATTATATTTTACTTTCCAAAGAAACTAATTTCTTATTGCACCATACTAAACCTTCATTTCTAGCCAAGACACAAGTTGTTCTTTTCTTCCTCCTCTCTATTGGCACAATTTTTGAGCCCATTTACTAATAGCTACGACCATGTTTCTCCTATTTTTTACTCTCCCCCTCAATTATTTTTTCCTATTCCTCTCCCCTCCAACTACCCAAGAAAATGATATTGAAGAAGATCCAAAATCACCAAATCTGCTAAAATGAATTCATGCAATAATTTACTCCATTGACGAAGATATTTGGTCATGATAGCTATTATTTTAGAGTCAAATTCTCATGAGCCCCTACTTAGGATATTATGACCAAATCATATCTTAGCTTAATTTGTCTATTTCTTAGTTTAATTCTGTGATGGGCCAGGGTTCTCACTTCATCTAGCTGCATATTTTCCTCTTCCATAACCTAAAATGTCTTCCAATACAATACATAAAATTGATTAGATACATATTTTATTAGTAATGTAATATGAAACATGTCATGAATTATTGATAGATAAGGAGGTAAATCCAAAAATTAGGTAACAATGTTGATTTTACCCATAATTTCAAATGGGCAAACAAATTGAGGAGCCAAATTAGATGTTTTCCCAATATTTATTTAACTTTTTTATGGTCTTACATGCAAAAACAACTTTTCACCAATAATAAATTCATGAGGTGTCCTTTTTAGATCAATATATCTCTTTTTATCAATTTGAGGTAGCCTTCAAGTTTTGGAATATTATGTCCATCTACTCATCATATTCTAACAAAAAATTTGAACTAACAATGGATTGATTTTCTAAGTTTTCCTATCCAAATGGGGTTTTGCATTGCTACCCATATAGGGCTTCAAAGGGAGCCATTTTGATTACATAATGATAAGATTTATTTTAATCAAATTCATATAAATGTAAATAATCCTCCTACTTAGTCCATTGATCCATAACATACATGCACAACATATCATCAACTATCTAGTTTAATATTTTAGCTTGACCATTCATTTTTGAGTGGTATGAATAACTTAAATTCAACTGAGTGCTAAAATTTGAAATCAAATTTTTCCATAACCTTTATGTGAGTAACTTATCTCTATCATAGATAATGAACCCTGGCATGCCATGCAACCTAACCACCTCATTCACAAAGTGTTAAATACAAACAACACCATCATTAGTAAGTTCTCCATAATAAATTGACCATCCTTGATTGCTTTGTCAATTACCACTAAGTGTCATTAATGATAAGATTTATTGTAACAAAAATCTAATAAATGGAAATAATCCTTCCACTTAGTCCATTGATCCATAACATACATGCACAACATATCATCAACTAACGATTTTAATCTTTTAGCTTTACCATCCATTTCTGAGTGGTATGAATAACTACAATTGAATTGAGTGTTAAAAGTTCCAATCAAAATTTTCTAGAACCTTGATGTGAATAACTTATCTCTATCATAGATAGTGAACCTTGGCATGCCATGTAGCCTAACCACATCTTTCACAAAGTGTTCAATACAGAAAACATAATCATTAGTCAAGTTCTCCATCATAAATTGATGAACCTTTCTTGCTTTATCAATTATCACTAAGATAGTGTCATGTTGGCTATGGGATTTAAGAATCCCAACAATTAAATCAAGTGAAACCACCCATTTATCTCTCAATATGTTGTGTCATTATATAAAACCTTTGAGATGTCAGTGTTTAGCCTTTACAAACTAAAAATAAAAATACCTTGACACAAAGTTGGCTATGTCATGCATTAGACTAGGCCAAAATTAATGATTTTTAAGCTCATGGGTCATTTTTTTGTACCATGGATGGGAAAAATGAGGTGTTGTATGCACTTCCTATAGCATAACATTGTTAAACATAATTACAAGGAGAGGAATTTAGAAGGAGTAAGCCACTCCTAAATGGCTTGAACCTTTGTTGGATTTACAATAATTCCTATCTTGGAAATCACATGCCACAAATAATGTATTTTTATATGATAATAGGTGCATTTAGATAGATTCCCAAATATTTTATATTATTTTAGCCTTTGAAAAAACCAATCTCAAGTGTTTATTATGTTCAACATCATTCTTGGAGTATAGGAGAATGTCATCCAAGAATACTAGTACAAATTTATTCAAGAAATCTATGAAAATGTTGTTCATCAGATTCATAAATGTAGTAGGTGCATTTATGAGGCTAAAAGGTAAAATAGTGATCTTGTAATGAAATTACCAAGTTTAGAATGTTGTTTTATAAATGTCCTCCTCATTAATCCTTAGCTATGGTATCAAGATCTTAAATCAATTTTTTAAAACACTATTATGTCTTTCATTAGATTGAATAAATCATTGATCTAGGGCAAAAGTAGAAATTTTTAATCATCACCCTATTGATCATGTGGTAGTCAATGCACGACATTAAAGTACCATATTTATTCCATAATAATACTACCAAATCATCTTAAGGAAATACATTTGGCTATATGCTTCCACTATCTAAGCATTTTTTCAAGTGAACTTTTAGCTCTTTCAAATCTTCCACATTCATTATTTAAGGGGATTTTGATGTAAGAGTAGTTCCTAGCATTACTTCAATGAGGAATTCAAACTTATGTTTATTTCATAGACTGGGTATTTTTTCAATAAAAATATCCACAAATTCATGTATAATTTTAAAATCTAAACAAGACTATTCTTTTTCCTTGAGAAATTCAAGTAGTTTTATTGCATAGAGTTTAAGCCCTTTACTCACAACCCTGTTAAAATGCAAATCTAAAAGCATTTTATAATTTTTTTCACTTGAAGGCCTTATATCTCTATAAGTTTTCCATTTTCATTATCACATTGCATCCTTTTTATGGACCAATCGAGTGTTGCATGGTGTTTCTATAGCCAATCCATTCCCAATATGATATTATAAGACCCCAATGAGAATAAAAATAAGTTCACCTTGGTTATGAAAATGCCAAGATCAAGTTTAGTTTGATCTAGACATTCTTGGATAAGTACCCTTTTGCTAGTAACAAACTCAACTTTCCAGTTTTCTTTTAACTGAATATATTTTTAATATCATATATTTTATATAATAGGTTTAATAAAGTTGATTGTAAAATAATAATCAATAAAAATAGTCACATAATTACCAAATATATTACTTCTTATCTCTATTGGCATAGCCTAGAAATCATCTTTTTGATTTTCTATTATTTCATACACTATATGGTTTATCATCTACCTAATTTTTAAATTTGGGTAGTCCTTGTGGTAGTGGTTATCACTGCATTCCCAACACATTATTGCCTTTTATGGAGCTATTGGGATAGTATTTTTCCCTATGGATTTCCCACGTTGATTGTTTTTATGATGTTTCTTATTAAAAGAGCCCATATTTGAGGTGTCTTGATACTTAATTTTTTTTAATCCTTGGAATTTATTGAAACTTTTTTTTTTCCCCTAAACCAACATCTTAGAATTATTCATATTGATGTCATGCATCAATATCTCTTTCAACCCTTACTTAAACTTGGTAATTTTTTTATTTTCATTATGCATGTAGTCTACATAACATATTAAATTCAAGAACTTATTTTCATATTCTTAAAGAGCCATATTTTTCTACTTCAATAGCTAAAAATCTGTTAGTTTATAGTCCTTGAATTTTCCACTAAAGTACTTTTTCCATTATTAATTCTTAAAATTTAGACATGTAAGGTCCATAGGTTTATATTGTATGCAATGGGAAATGCAATAGATTTACATATCAATCCTAGCTTAAAGAATATAAATCCTACGTACACTTTTGATTGGGGACACATTACATAATCAAGGTCATGACCAATATGGATCTTCTATACCTAACCAAGGTATATCTTACCATAATAATATCACTAGGGAGGGTTCCAAAGCCTTCAGTAAAGTAAAACATAATAATCCTAACTAGGTCCTATATTTTCATATTCATTAAACTAATAACAAGTAAAGAAAACTAATCTAGTGCTCATGAAAGATTATAGTAAAAAATGGGGTTAGTAAACAATAAAATTAAACATGCATAACATAATAATATTTAATATTTGTATATGTAAAACCCAAATGCATGGAGAGAGAAATATATTAAAAAGCCATTACTTAAGCTACTATTATCTACTAAAGAGAGGAGAGCAAAGTTAGAGATGGTTACCTTGAATATGGACCCATCAAGACTAAATCTCTCCCTCAACCAAAGGTGATTTTAAAGAGGTTTTTTTGGTTTGTAATAATTACTAAGATAGGCCAAAACATCCAAAAATTATCTATAAGACTATATTCTTTTTCAAGTAGAAACCCTAAGGTAATATTACTCAAGTAGAATATTAGAAGATCAAATTGTAAATAAGTGCAGATAGATAATTAATTCTTGATTTCTCTCTCAAAATAGTGAAATGGATGTGTTTATATAGGTGGATCTAACCCTAAATCCTTCTAAAATTTTATGCCTACAAAGTTGACCTAGTTGACCTAGTAATGTAATTGGCAAAAGCTAACTATGTTATGAACTGTGTTGGTCATTGGTCGACCTAGTTCCCAGTAAGCTTTGTCAATAATAATACAAGGTTGATGTGTCTAATTATGTCATGTAAAATTATAAAAATGGGTTTAGGTTAGGGAAAGGCATAATGAAGATGGTAAAATACTAGAGGAGGGTGAAAAATAGGAGGTAAAGATTTGAGGAATATTTTTAGAAGATGGTTGGACTAATAAAAAGAGGAAATAAGGGATAACAATCTTGAAAATCACCAATGGTCTACCCACCCCTTTATCAATGCACCCCTTAGGTCATGCACTAAGAGAGATTGAGACTCGACGGGTTCTTGAAAGATATCATCAATAATTGATAAAGTTTGAAAATATTATTTGTATACATATGCCCCACTGGAACCTCATCATGTGTCACTTAGGTGCAATATGGAATTGTGATTCGAGAAAATAACATAGTAACACACAATGCTAAGGCGACAAAAAAGTTACAATATTGTAAATCATAAAATAACTGAAAGTAAATGACTGAAAGGGAAATAACTAAAAAGTTAAATGTAATGTGTACCTTGACTTACCTTTATCGTGTTATGTTTGTATTTTGTATTTCTATTTTTTATTATGGAGGGCATAAAGACTGATTTTGACAAACCCAAGGATAAAAAATTGAAGAAGAAAAATAAACAAATGTAAGAAAGCCAAGATAAATGGTACTATGTAGATGGGACGTACATGGAAATTTGGCAAGATTGGGTGACAAGTGATATGTTATACCAAATGACCAGGTTAAAATTTAGAGTAAATTGGGTAATCAAGAATCCAAGGCTACTAAAGACCAAAAAATCAAACAATCAAACCTTAATTAAGAAAGCCAAAATCACTAAGTCAAACCAAGGATACATTTCAAAAAGGATGGTAATCAAATATCAATGTAAAAGTAGTAATAATCCTTACTTTAAAAAAGATGGAAAAAATAAATGGTAAAATAACATTGATGAATGACAAGTAACAATCCTTAATCATCAATGGAAAAATTGCTTAAAATGGAAAACAACATTGATGAGTGAGAAGTAATAATCCAATCTCACTCAACAATGGAAAAAGTACATAAAAATAGAAATGAACTCAGGTGTCTAAAAAAAAGTTGGTAAAATAATGAAAAATGGTAAAATAAATTTAGGCAATCTATAAATGTAGATCCATTGTGTAAATAAAGTAATAGATAGTTTCTCAAACATATTTTTTTATTCTAAGGATATATAAAATTCAAAAAAAGTAGTGCTATCATGTTTTTAAGATGTGAATAAGAGGGATGTGTAGATGAAGGGAAAATATATTTAGAATCATAGTTTACCTGTCAAGGGGAAAATGAAGGAGAAACTAAGGTATAGGAACTCTTTATCAAAGTCAATACACTAAAATTAGGTTTATCAAAACAAGAGGATTTTTGACCTTAAGGATTCTAAAGAACTTCTGCTAGCCACACAAGTTTTAGGTCAACAAATGAAGCATGTAGGTCATCCCATGAAGGCTTTATGCATGAAAATAAAAATGTACTTACCTTCCCACAATGTGTTCTCCATTCCTTAGGACCTCTTATCAATTTTTTGATCTACTACAAATACTAGGTAATTTTATAATAAAGTAGGTAGCACCTCAGCTCTAGTGTGAGGCTAACTATGGAGTTTGAGATTTGATTGGAGATAGGAGATGTGCTTGTAATCATGTATTTTGGTGTGATTTTGACTTTTGAGATTTATATGTTGCCCTTTGTATTTCATTTCCTATTATTGCAAATGATGTGGCTTTTAATTTTTTTGATGGTTTTTTCTATTCCTCGTCCATATAGATTTAGAAGACCAAAAATGGGTGTTAAAGGTGAATTACATTTGAATACATGGGAATTATTTTCCAAGAGAGAGATCTTAGAGAGCATGGTGTCTAAGATTCTCATATATTCAGGTAAAAAAAAGTGTCATCTTGACTTAGACCTTGTTTTATCCAATGTGGAGCGAAAGTAAAGGAAATCAAGAGGAATGAAACATGAAACAATTTGAATTACTTCAAATTGTAAAAAAAGGTGATAAAGGGTGAAAAAGGAATATAATTATAGTAAAGTGTATATCATAAGAATGAGGGAAATGTAGGAAAACATGATAACATAGGTTGTTATGAAAATTTCATCTATAAAAATAAATAAAAGCTAAAGCTGAGAACAAGGATCAAAAATTTGTAACCATTGTAAAACACATTCTAGAAAAGGAGTGAAAAGATGGTTATTTTAAGAGGAAGGCAACATCTTATCAATGTTATTACACTATAAATCATAAAAGAGAAACCTAAGATGGTATACAAAGCATTTGAAAAACAAATGGTATAAGAAAAATATGGTATTTGTGAGGAAGGCCAGGTCCTATCCATAGTCTTACACTACAACTCAAAAAGATAAACCCAAGGGGTGCCAAAAAGTGTGTATAAAGTATGAAAATAAGTAGAATAAAATCATGAGGAAGAATGGGTCCTATCCACATTTTTATAATGCAACTCATGAGAAAAAAGGGAAACTAATATACCAAAAGGAAGGACTAAGGCTTGTGAAAATAAATAAATGTTGTAGAGGGTGAGACCTATGTGAGTATCCTATAAAAAGTGATAGAATGGGAGCATATAGAAATAATTATAAAAAGGGAAGGATTTAGGAAAAATACTTCTTGAGGAATTGTTCAGTAGTGGGTTATTTGAAGATATGACCTTCATTGGTTTGAAGGTGATAGGTACTTAGACCAATAATATCTTTGAATAAATAGGGGCCCATCATTTTTGGGTGTATTTTACTTCTTTATCATGAGTGTAGTATAATTTTAGGACAAGATCACCAACATTAAATTTGTGAACATTAACTAGTTTGTTGTGTTATTTAGCAATGCAGGCCTTGTATTGATTATTGTGTTGCAAAGCATAAAAATGGTGTTCACCAAGGAGATCAAGAGCATGAAGGTGAGATTCAAATATATCTTCATCAGGTATGATACCATGAAGAGATATATAGAGATAGTAAATCTCAAGTTATAATGGGAGGACTGATTTAGAACCATAGACAAGAGAGATCGGCATTGCCCTAGTGGTAGTGTGTATGCTAGTGTAATAGGCTCAAAGAGTAGAATAAAGATATAGGTGTCAATCTGTGTGATTTTCATGAATTGTATTTTGTAAAATTTTAATAATAATATTATTGGTGGCCTCATTTTGGCCATTACATTATTGATGATATGGTGTGGAGTATTTTTGATTGATTTTAAATTTAACACAGAGCTGTTTGACATCTTTGTTTTTGAAATTACCACCATTATGTGAAATGATAGTATGATGGACACCAAAGTGGAAAATTATTTTATTAAGTAAGAATTTGGATATGGTGGTACTAGTGACATAAACAAGGGGCATGGCCTTAACCCATTTGGTTTATGATTATAAAGAAATGACCATCTTGAGATTGAGGTAATTTTCCTATGAGATCTAATCCCCACATAGAGAATGGCTAGGGAGACTCTATGGTTTGAAGATCAACTAGAGGTTAATGAATTAAATCATCATAAATATGATAAAAATTATATTTTTTAATAAATTTAATGGCATCATTTTCAAGAGTGGCTAAATGTATTCTATACATAAGCCTTTACGGGTTATAACATGTTCACTATATTGGCCACTAAAAATTCCCCCATGTGTTTATTCAAGAAGCGGAGTAACCTTGTCATTAATAACAAAGAATAAAAAGGTAACTTTAGCATTTCAATAATATAGGATGTTATATATAAATACATACTTAAAATATTGTTTGTGAATGCAAGTATTTTTGTAGGAATCTAGGTTGGGAGGATAAGTTTGGTGTTCTAAAAATTGAATGATGTATTTGTACCACATGCTTTGTCAAATGGTGATGGACTTAATGTGGTAGATAAGGGAATCTTGTGGTTGAATAGAAGATGGATAGTTTAGTATTTAGATTAAAAAAAAAGTGAAATCGTTAAGATTTTGATGTAGATAAAAAATATATACTGAAGAATCAAGGGAATCGGTAAAAGAATTTTGATCTCAAGAGATAACTTTGATAGTGAAATAAATGAAGTCTTCTGTGAGATTGGTTGTGATTGGATGATAAGAAATGTGATTCTCACTTTTGCATTGGTAATCACCATTGAGTCAGTGGAAAATGAGTTGGGAGTCACCTAAATTATGAAGGTATTAGATTATCTAAATCAAGGGTAGCTCTCGTGCCTAAGATTAAAGCTTTTCACTCTACCATGTTGTTATTGACTTTGAATTTTAGGTGAAAATCTAATGGGATTATTTTTCCAAGAGGTCTCATAAGGATAGAACCTTTTTGATTTCCTTGAAGGCATTTAGCTCCATCAAAATGAAGGGTCAAAGTATCTTTGTGTAAATTTACATTAATTTTAGGCAGTTATTCGATAACTAATTTTGGTTTGGTACTATCAAGTAAAATAGTGGACTCATCTAGATTACTTACTTCTAGGTTAGTAGTGAAATTTTGAAATTAATATTTAAGGGATAAGTCTTGGTTAAGTCCTTCAATATAAATAATATTATCATTGGGAAGACTATATTGAAGCTAGTTGGTAGATGGAAAAAGAGTTGCAACAAGTTGATTAGAAATGATTCATATTTTGACAAATTTTTGGGTAATAATTCAGAAATCAAAATACATGAAAAGTACTATCCACTTACCATTTCTATCTCTAGGAAAAAAAGCTTTGGAGAAGTGACGAAGGGGATCAGAATGGATGATAACATAAGTGATTTGATAAAGAATATAATTTTGATGTTTTTTAGTGGCAAAATATATGATGAGGTAATCATATTCAGCTTTTGTGTGGCATTTCTCATAATCAATAAGGCCTCAACTGATATAGTATATGACATATTCTCTTCCAGTATAATATTTTTGGGCTAACATTGACCTAACTAATATGGGTGTGGAAGATGTTATAGGATCAAGGGTCCATAATTTTAGGGGAGACAACGACTAGGTGGGTGAAATAGTGACTCTTTAATATTATCAAATGCTTTTTGATAGGTATGCATCCATTCTAAAGCATTACCTTTTTAAAGAAGATAATTGATGGAATAGATATGATAATCCATTTTGGTGTTGAATTGTCTAATTTACCCAAGTTTAATGAGGTAAGTATGAATGTATGAAATAGAATAGGGGATGGGCATGTTGATAATAACATTAATCTTGGTAAGGTCAACATCGATGCCACAAAGAGAGATTAATAATCACTATAGTTTATGAAAATGTAACACCAAAAACACATTGGTAAGGATTTAGTTTAACTTTTTATTTAATAAGTTAGTCAAAGATGATGGAAAGATTAGAAATATGAGTCTTATGACATATAGATTTAATAATGAGGTCATTCACATAGGTTTATACAATTTTTTGAATAATATCAATAAAGATATCAGTCATTACCTATTGATAGGTAGCTCTGACATTTTTAAGATGAATGTGCATTTTAACATAGCAATAGGTCCCATATTATAAGGTGAAAGTTATCTTATTTCGGTCTTGAAGGGAAATGTGAATTTGGTTATAGCCTAAGAAACAATCTATAAGAGATAACATTTCATAACCATCTATGGAATCAACAATGGCATCTATTGAAGTTAAATGGAAATTATCCTTGGGACAAGAAAGATTAATATTACATAAATCAATGTAAATGCAAATGACCATGGTGACTATTTTTATAATAAGGACTATGTTAGAAAACCATTTGGAATAGTCCATGGGTATGATAAACTTAGCATCAAGAATTTTTATAATTTCCTTATGGCATAAGGTAGAAAAATTTGGTGTAAATTTATGTTGCTTTTGGTGTACAGGTTTAACATCAGGATAAGTGATGATATTGTGCACCATAATGCAAAGATATCAAGTATGTTTTCATAGGACCAAGCAAATATATCAAGATATTTATCAAAAAACAAGCTAAAGTTATCATGTTTATCAGGTGTGAGTTTGTAAGAAACTATAATAGGTCGAGGGTATAATGAAGTACCATATTCAATGTGAGTGGTTTCTTCGATAAGCATAACATTTCAATCTTGGAAATTATATGGTGCATTAGGTAAAGAATAAATTATATTAGATTTAGGTTCAATGTTAGTGATTATTTTATTGAAACAAAGGTATTCCATTTTAAAATTATCGAGTTTGTGATGTTGTCAAGGAAGTTGAGGTACTCGATCATGAAGCAATACAAGAATAGATTTATCACTAGTCAAAGTGGGAACAAGGACATAATACTCAACATCAACTTTGAGATCAATAATTTTATTACCGTGGTGATCGTATTTAGAATGTACTTGATAAACATTTGTGGGCTTCACATCTAATGTAATCTTGGGAGTAGGTTGATAAGATGAGATTGGTGTATTTTAAGTTTCTTTAATGGAGGAATAATTAGATGCAATGATGAGATCTATAGGCAGTAGATAAGATACAAGAATTAATGGATGTTTGGAAGGTAGGATTTGTTCTACCACCCAAGGAGTATCATTAAACCAAGAATTAATAGGAGGTACATGACCTTAAAGAGCTAATTCAAAATCCATGGAAATGGAGTACACATCATAATTGAAAGCATGTATTTAGGCTAAGGTTTTCTAATAATGTTGAACATCCAAGTCTTAGGATTGAGGTTGGGCCATGATGTAGTTATCATCACAGGTTAGAGAAATGGTACATGCTTGAGATTCAGGGGGAGTTTCATAAGAGGAAATTCTGAGATCACTAAACTTGTGTGGAGACATGATTAAAGGTTCTTGGAATAATTCTACCACTCTATATTCATTTCATGTGAAGGCATATCTAGGTAAGAAGAGTCCAAAGCATTGCATGGAGGGGGAAAATTAATGATCTCATCAATGAGAGGAATATTATAATCACTAGGTAATAAAGAGGGAGGAAACCACTCTGAGATATAAGGAGGTAGTTTAGTAGTGTTTTAAGTATGTTAAAAGTCTTTAGGTACATCATCATCTGAATTAGCAAGAGTGACCTATAAGTATGGATTTAAGTTGATGAACTTAGGTAAGGGAGATTTATTGATGGTAAGAGTGGTAGGAATGTGATGTTCAGATTTAAGATTGGTAAGTTGAATACTTGAAGGGTTGGGATCGGCCTCATATTTATACATTTTTATGTTATGTAGGAATTTTATGTGTTGGCTTCTAGAAGAGGCAGTAGCCCTCATTCTATGAGTCTAAGGGTAGCCTAGGAGTATGTTATATGACAAGGGAAAATTAAGGATCATAAGCTTAGTTCAAATGGTATTAGGTTCAATTATTAGGGGAATCCAAATACAATCAAGTAAATTTTTATTAGTTTTATCGAATCCACAATAGGTGATATGTGTTTTCTTGAGATGATCCTTATTATAGCTATGTTGTTGGATGAACCACAAATATGTCACATTAATACTAGACCTTTCATCAATTAAAACTTTTTGAATAAGGGTAGTATTAATGGATATTTTAATGAATAGGGGTGGATCATCAGCATGTAAAATGATTTCATCATTAATCATGTCCTCTTCAATAAATTTAATGGATAGTTTTGAAGAAGGACAAATGGATTCAATGGCATGTATGCTAGTAGGTTGAGGCTCAATAGTGGGTGGTTATTCATCTATAGAATATGGATCTTAAATTTCTTGTAATTTTTTCATGAGTAACTTGTAATGATAATATGAAGTATAAACTAACTTGATAAGGGTAATCTTGTAATGCATGGAGTTGATTTCTTTGAGAAAGTTCCAATGGGATTTATAAGAACTAGTGTGAGGTTTAGAAGGTAAAGTAGATTTTGAAGGAATGGAAGCAGTTTGGGGTTCATAAGAGGGAGGGGGTTGCTCGATAACTTATAAAGATAAATGAATGGTTGTAGTATCTTTGAATATGTATTCTTATAAATGTGGTTTCTTAAGTTTTATGATGGGATCTTTGTGAGCTAGTTTGTGATGATAGTTGACCTTAGCTACATTAACATATTGAGAATTATTGTAATATTGGTCATAGTCATCATCAATAACACAAAAACCCTTGGTATTTTATTTATTATTAGATGTCGGACAATATTTATGGTTATTAGAAGAGGAAGCTTTAGGAGATTGTCATTTTTGAGAAATGGTGTTATACTCTTGATGATGGAGTTAGATCACGGTTTCATGATTGAAAGAATCACCAAGCATGTAGGAGATAGAAAATTTAGTAAGACCTCAACAAGTTTCATGGGAATGACCAATGTTGGTATGAAATCAACAAAATTGATAGGGACATACCATTTGGGAGGATTATTAGGATAAGTAAAGGATTTAGAGGGTGCTAATAATTGTTTCATCTGATGCATAGTTAATGGTATGTGAGAAGATGGGAATTTTTTGGCTTTGGAAACTCTTAGTTTGGTTTGATGAGTATTTATAGTGATGGAATTAGTAGAAGTTTTAAAATATCCCTTAAAGAATTTGGTATTTAGTTCGAATTGCTTCGTGAGGAAGTCTTGATGTTTGGATTGGTCAAGATCTTTGTTAAGTGTTTGAGGGGAAATTTTTTGAACCTTATACTAATGTGAAGGATTTAAGTTAGTTATAAAGAGTTTGAAAAAATTATCATCATTCATGTTATGGTCAGATTTATCAGCCAAAGATTTCCATCATTTGATAAAATCATGAGCTAATTTGGTGGGAGATTTCTTAGCATTGATAAAATGGATAAGGTAATTTTTATGAAGGTTATTGTGTTAATACTCTTTAACTAGAGGATTTACAAAACCTTAATTTAACAAATGGAATGATGGGGATGTTGGTTATACCATTATAATACATCACTATTGAATGTTTTAACTAGAAGTTTAGTTGTGGTAAAAGTATTAGTTTGGATCCACTATTTATAAAGAGTGTAAAATTCTTAAATAAAGGATGTTGGGTGTTTAGTCCTATCATAATTGATAGTTGGAGATACATTACTAATATCAATGGACATGATGAAAGGAGATAAATACGCATTTTAGATATTTTTAAGCATTTTTTATTCATGATAGGTTGAAGAATTACATTTTTTGAGGCCCCTGAAGAGGTGGAGGAATAAAATTTGGATTAGCTTGAAGATTTATAACTGAAGGTTTATTATCCATATTGATCAAATGATGTTGTAATTTCATCATTTGAGAGGTGTTAGAAGTTTTCAATATGTTTATTTGTTGTATGACTTATGCAAGAAGTTGAGTCATATCAATTAGATAATTGGTGTTTCTATGAGAACTCCCTGAATTGGTACTAAGGGGAGAGTTATTGGATGGTGATTACTAGTGGGATTATTGGATAGACTTGGGTCAATTTATTCCATATTATATTGAAAATATTGAATATGAAAATTATCTTGATAAGTACAAAAAGGATTAGATCCACCTACTTCATCTTGAAGTGTGATTTGAAGCATATTACAATCCACTAATGAAGGAGGGGAAGAGGTACTCCAAGAATAAGGATTCTCTTAGGAGGTAAAGAAAGGGAAAAAATAATACCCCATGTGGTGTCTAAATGGATTCAAGTTGTCTAAGAAGATTCTAATAGGATATTTCATGATGTTTTGAGGAAATGAATAGAATTTTAAGCAAGAAGAGAGAGAGAAATCAAGGATAGATAACTAAGTGATCCAAATAGAAGAGCAAGATCAACAATTAGATATGACATCACATGGGTTGACTGTGTATTATTTAATAGATGGATAATAAGTGTATAGAGTTGACTGGGTCAACTATGTACTATTGGGTAGAAGGTAGATAAGGATATAGGGTTGACTAATTCAAGTTAGTGATGCAGGAGCATCGAATGCTTAGATATGCTAGGGATATTTATTTATTTATTTTTTTTAAAAAAAAAATTCAAATTGTGGACACTTGTCAAAAGGAGAGGATAGGCTTATTCAGGTATTTAGTTATTGATAATCATATTATCATGTAAAATCAAAGGAGTCAGCCATAGGTGGCGTAGGTTAGGGGCAGCTGAATAAGTCTATGTTTAAAACATCTTGTTGAGTCTTATTAGGAATTAGTTGGGTGTGTTAGTAATCAAATATAATTATTTCAATATGGGAAGCAGGAGTATAGGCAGTAGAGTAGGAGTTTGTATAGGAAGAAGTGTAGGATCAAGTCTGAGAAAAGGACTGTATATCACTGGATTGTAATAGATTTGAGAAGAGTAATGTTTGTATTGGCATGTTGTTAGATTGCATGGAATAAAAGTTATGTTAGTTTACTGCAATTCATGTATTATTTACTCTATTCATATTTAATCCGTTGTGCTTCTGCTAAGTGATCTGCCAATTAGCTATTTCAAGCTATGATTATTATGATGGATATGGGTTCATTAAGCAGCCGAGATGGGGGCACCCTACGCTAATTCTGACCACTGTCTGCATATTGAGGAATCACAAGCGCTAGACTGAATTGAAGGAAGAAGAAGAATATAAGGAAAGCACCAATCAAAAGTTTCAGAAATCTAAGGCTCCTGCGTCCAAAATTACTCAATCAAATACAAAGATATCAATCTCAGGAATTTATCCGTATGAACCTGTCAAAGTTACTCTAAGGAAGGAAGCGAGTAATTCTGAGTTGCTCAAACGGTGAGGTGAGAGTGAAGTTTTTGCGTTGTATGTTACACTTTGTTAAATTTTTTAACATTTCCTATTATCGAAACAAATATTCATAAATCCACTGATATTTGGCGGAGATCCGCCGAGACTTGTTTTGTTTTAACTATTGTTAATCGACTGCAAGAAAAAGGCGGGTTCTTGTGAGCACCCAGGCCCAGACGTGTCAGGAAAAGTGACCTGTAGGTGGTGTGTATTTGTCCAGACGGATACATAACAGTGAATACACAGCCAAAATAGTTTAATCCTATCTGTTGGTTCGGTCAATGAAGTGAGTTTCTTATTGCACCGCTGGCTTTAGAGCTGCTTCGATTAGGTTGGAATAAAATTGAGATAAAAGTAGTGATCTGCATTGTGTATAGTTTAGTCTATAAATCCAAGCCAGCCTGTGAAGATCTATATAACAAAGATGGACAAATTCCCAAGTCCTTACTGCAGACCATTATGATGTTGGCTGAGAAGGTACGCCAGGAGTAGGAGCCTGTAACTACATTGGACCCGAAGTGTGGAAGGAAGGAGGGACTAAGACGCAATGGTCTCAGACGCCTATGACGGATCTGACTGCTAGTGGACAGGGCAGGGAATTAGTGTTAAGTTTGAAGCTTGATCGGTTGGTTGATTCAGTGTCTAGTTTGACTGTTGTGAATAAAAAGGAGTATTTGACGGATTTTGAAAAAGGATGGCAAGCTACAGGATCGTAAGTTGGAACTGAAAGCACAAATTACAGCCATAACAAAGGAAGTTAAAGAGAAATCAAACGCTGAGAGTGAAGCAGGGGATGGAGGCCGTTTGTAACTGAGATAGCTATTCAGCATGGAGCTGACAAACTCTTATAGATGAAGCCGTCAAAACTATCAGTTAAACCATTCGCCACACAAGATGTATGCTGGTTCATCATTCAGATAAAGAGCCGTCTTAGTTCAGCTGGTAGAGCTGCACTTCATTTTGGGATCAGAGATTTGTTTTGAAGTTGCCAGATTCATTTAAAATGCATCATTTGGTATCAGAGCCCAAGGTTCGAGTTCTTGGAGAAGCAGCCACATCAAAGAATTAGGTATGGATGTTTTGTGAAAATATTGTTCTGAAGAAATTATATGTTGGGAAATTGTGTGGAAAGTGGTATACAGCAAAATCCACCCAAGTAAAGGTGAATTGAAGCTTGAAAGGAAATCAAGGTTCTTGAAGACCTTGAAAGAGAAGATTAGTGACAAGAAGAAGATCCTCCTAGACAAGATGGAGGTATAAACAGCCCTGAAAGGTAGATGGTTTGATTTGTTGTATTTATGTTTTGCGTTTATAAAGTTGGAAAAGGTAGAATTTTTTGAATTTTGATGAAGAATAGAATAGCAGTAAGGCTTGAAAGGTTTGAGAGAGAAGTGAAAAACCTTGAAGCGGAAAGAAAGGAGTGAGTAACAAGAGAGATTCCAAAAACCCATAGAGGCCTGAAGAACAAAGGAAGAGAGCTAGTAAGCTCTTGAAAAAAAAGTAAAAGTTTGTATTCTTCTTATCAATGTTTGACAAGATAATGTATGTTGTGAGGTTGCAGGTTCAAGGCAGTCAAGCCATTGAGGCTTAAGAAGAGAAGAAGCCAAGGAAGGCTTAGTGGAAGAGCTAAGAGAAGCTCTAGAAGAAGAGCAAAGGGAATTTCTCAAGAAGAAGGAAGAAATCCAAAAAGAAGTTTGGATAGCTTGCCAAAAGACTAAGGTGAAATAGACTTAGGTGAGGTAAAGGATGGAGATTCAAGAGTTGAGAAGAGTGATAGAGGGACTACCTAGAAGAAACATAAACCAGATAAAGAGATAGAAACAAGAAAAAAAGAAAGAAAGAGACAAAAAGAGGAAGAGTACCAAAGAGAAGTGAATGATATAAAAGCAAGGATAGCCATGATAAAATGCATGGTAGAAAATATGGAAAACCCATGGCAAGGATGGGTAATGAAGAAGAAAAGAGTAAAATGGCCAATTAGATTAGTGATGGAGAGAAAAAGAAGAAAAAGGCTAAGAGTTGCCTTAAGGAGAGAGATGAAGAAGTATAAAAACAAGGATAAGCTCAAGAATGAAGAGCTTGAAGAGAAATTTTAGTGTGAAGAGGAAGTTCAGTATGAGACGGATCTCATCATTGAAGAAATAGACAAACAGCAAACAATCACTCCAAAGAGCAAGTGGCCAAATGTTTTTGCATCTGACATTTCATTTGATGTTTTGTTTACAGGAAAGCAAGTTGGGGAAGAAGGAAAAACATATGATCCAATGAAGATGCTCATGGATCAAGGAGATGAAGCACTTCATGAGAGAGTGCTTAGACAAGAAGAAGAGGCTTGTTGTAATGCCTCAAGTGATGAAGACATGAAGAAGGATCAGCATAAAGAATTGATCAAGTAGGGAGAAGAAGTCCTTACTCAAGAGGACAAACGAAATGAAGAGCTGCATGTTGATGAAGAACAAAGGTATAGTGATCAAATTTCAGCATTGGAAAAGATTGAAGATGATAATTTTCAGTTGCATGATGTTGATATAATTGATTTTGATTCAAATGTATTAATCACTAAGAAGAAAGATCTGCAATATGGAGGAGAAATGTGGCAGTTTGATCAAACATTTACAGGTGAAGGAGAGTTGTTTGATAAGAAACAAGAAGGGGTAGAACAGCTGCAAGAAGAAGATGGAGAGAAGACTAAATGCTTAGCCTGGACAATTGAAGAAGATATCTTGAAGGAGATAGAAAAACTTGATAGAGAGTTTCTAGTTGAGGAACCAAACAAGCTTTTTGTGTATCAAAATAGAGAGCAGTTGTTGGAAGAGTTGGCAGCACTAGAATATGCCATTAATCGTGAAGAGAATACCAAAATTTGTCCTATAACAGTATCTGAGCAGTTAGAACATTGCTGTGGAGAAGAAATGAAGACAAAGGACCAAGAAGTCACATTGGAGCAGGAAGTACGGGTTCAAAAATTTGGAGAGACCTAAGGGTCTCAAATGTTTGTTTCTAACTTTGCTTTGAATGGTGATTGTACAGGTTTTCTTGATAAGGAGGTGAAGTACTTGGAGAAGAGAGTTCTTCTAAGAGTTCAAAAAGAGAGAATGGGAGTTGATATCCTCATTCAAGAGGAAGAATATGTAAAGAAGAAGGTTGCAAAGAAGATGAAGAGGCAGCAAGATATACATTGGAAGGAAAAGACAGTAAGCAAAACAAGACACAAGAGTGGTAGTCAAGAACATGCACATTTGTATGAAAAATTGAATGAAGAGGACATTTATTTTGTAAAAGTTTTTGGGCAAACAAATGAAACTCATGAGCAGGAGCTCATGAAACTTTTTAAGCCTAGGAATCTGATGCAGGAGCATCGAATGCTTAGATATGCTAGGGATATTTTATAAAAAAAAAAAAAAAATCAAATTGTGGACACTTGTCAAAAGGAGAGGATAGGCTTATTTGGGTGTTTAGTTATTGATAATCATATTATCATGTAAAATCAAAGGAGTCAGCCATAGGTGGCGTAGGTTAGGGGCAGCTGAATAAGTCTATGTTTAAAACATCTTGTTGAGTCTTATTAGGAATTAGTTGGGTGTGTTAGTAATAAAATATAATTATTTCAATATGGGAAGCAAGAGTATAGGCAGTAGAGTAGGAGTTTGTATAGGAAGAAGTGTAGGATCAAGTCTGAGAAAAGGACTGTATATCACTGTATTGTAATAGATTTGAGAAGAGTAATGTTTGTATTGGCGTGTTGTTAGATTGCATGGAATAAAAGTTATGTTAGTTTACTGCAATTCATGTATTATTTACTCTATTCATATTGAATCCGCTGTGCTTCTGCTAAGTGATCTGCCAGTTAGCTATTTCAAGCTATGATTATTATGATGGATATGGGTTCATTAAGCAGCCGAGATGGGGGCACCCTACGCTAATTCTGACCACTGTCTGCATATTGAGGAATCACAAGCGCTAGACTGAATTGAAGGAAGAAGAAGAATATAAGGAAAGCACCGATCAAAAGTTTCAGAAATCTAAGGCTCTTGCGTCCAAAATTACTCAATCAAATACAAAGATATCAATCTCAGGAATTTATCCGTATGAACCTGTCAAAGTTACTCTAATGAAGGAAGCGAGTAATTCTGAGTTGCTCAAACGGTGAGGTGAGAGTGAAGTTTTTGCGTTGTATGTTACGCTTTGTTAAATTTTTTAACATTTCCTATTATCAAAACAAATATTCATAAATCCACTGATATTTGGCGGAGATCCGCCGAGACTTGTTTTGTTTTAACTATTGTTAATCGACTGCAAGAAAAAGGCGGGTTCTTGTGAGCACCCAGGCCCAGACGTGTCAGGAAAAGTGACCTGTAGGCGGTGTGTATTTGTCCAGACAGATACATAACAGTGAATACACAACCAAAATATTTTAATCCTATCTGTTGGTTCGGTCAATGAAGTGAGTTTCTTATTGCACCGCCAGCTTTAGAGCTGCTTCGATTAGGTTGGAATAAAATTGAGATAAAAGTAGTGATCCACATTGTGTATAGTTTAGTCTATAAATCCAAGCCAGCCCATGAAGATCTATATAACAAAGATGGACAAATTCCCAAGTCCTTACTGCAGACCATTATGATGCTGGCTGAGAAGGTACGCCAGGAGTAGGAGCCTGTAACTACATTGGACCCGAAGTGTGGAAGGAAGGAGGGACTAAGACGCAATGGTCTCAGACGCCTATGATGGATCTGACTACTAGTGGACAGGGCAGGGAATTAGTGTTAAGTTTGAAGCTTGATCGGTTGGTTGATTCAGTGTCTAGTTTGACTGTTGTGAATCAAAAGGAGTATTTGACGGATTTTGAAAAAGGCTGGCAAGCTACAGGATCGTAAGTTGGAACTGAAAGCACAAATTACAGCCATAACAAAGGAAGTTAAAGAGAAATCAAATGCTGAGAGTGAAGCAGGGGATGGAGGCCGTTTGTAACTGAGATAGCTATTCAGCATGGAGCTGACAAACTCTTATAGATGAAGCCGTCAAAACTATCAGTTAAACCATTCGCCACACAAGATGTATGCTGGTTCATCATTCAGATAAAGAGCTGTCTTAGTTCAGCTGGTAGAGCTGCACTTCATTTTGGGATCAGAGATTTGTTTTGAAGTTGCCAGATTCATTTAAAATGCATCATTTGGTATCAGAGCCCAAGGTTTGAGTTCTTGGAGAAGCAGCCACATCAAAGAATTAGGTATGGATGTTTTGTGAAAATATTGTTCTGAAGAAATTATATGTTGGTAAATTGTGTTGGGAAATTGTGTGGAAAGTGGTATACAGCAAAATCCACCCAAGTAAAGGTGAATTGAAGCTTGAAAGGAAATCAAGGTTCTTGAAGACCTTGAAAGAGAAGATTAGTGACAAGAAGAAGATCCTCCTAGACAAGATGGAGGTATAAACAGCCCTGAAAGGTAGATGGTTTGATTTGTTTCATTTATGTTTTGCGTTTATAAAGTTGGAAAAGGTAGAAATTTTTGAATTTTGATGAAGAATAGAATAGCAGAAGGCTTGAAAGGTTTGAGAGGGAAGTGAAAAACCTTGAAGCGGAAAGAAAGGAGTGAGTAACAAGAGAGATTCCAAAAACCCATAGAGGCCTGAAGAACAAAGGAAGAGAGCTAGTAAGCTCTTGAAAAAAAAGTAAAATTTTGTATTCTTCTTATCAGTGTTTGACAAGATAATGTATGTTGTGAGGTTGCAGGTTCAAGGCAGTCAAGCCATTGAGGCTTAAGAAGAGAAGAAGCCAAGGAAGGCTTAGTGGAAGAGCTAAGAGAAGCTCTAGAAGAAGAGCAAAGGGAATTGCTCAAGAAGAAGGAATAAATCCAAAAATAAGTTTGGATAGATTGCCAAAAGACTAAGGTGAAATAGACTTAGGTGAGGTAAAGGATGGAGATTCAAGAGTTGAGAAGAGTGATAGAGGGACTGCCTAGAAGAAACATAAACCAGATAAAGAGAGAGAAACAAGAAAAAGAAGAAAGAAAGAGACAAAAAGAGGAAGAGTACCAAAGAGAAGTGAATGATATAAAAGCAAGGATAGCCATGATAAAATGCATGGTAGAAAATATGGAAAACCCATGGCAAGGATGGGTAATGAAGAAGAAAAGAGTAAAATGGCCAATTAGATTAGTGATGGAGAGAAAAAGAAGAAAAAGGCTAATATTTGCCTTAAGGAGAGAGATGAAGAAGTATAAAAACAAGGATAAGCTCAAGAATGAAGAGCTTGAAGAGAAATTTTAGTGTGAAGAGGAAGTTCAATATGAGATGGATCTCGTCATTGAAGAAATAGACAAACAACAAACAATCACTCCAAAGAGCAAGTGGCCAAATGTTTTTGCATCTGACATTTCATTTGATGTTTTGTTTACAGGAAAGCAAGTTGGGGAAGAAGGAAAAACATATGATCCAATGAAGATGCTCATGGATCAAGGAGATGAAGCACTTCATGAGAGAGTGCTTAGACAAGAAGAAGAGGCTTGTTGTAATGCCTCAAGTGATGAAGACATGAAGAAGGATCAGCATAAAGAATTGATCAAGCAGGGAGAAGAAGTCCTTACTCAAGAGGACAAACGAAATGAAGAGCTGCATGTTGATGAAGAACAAAGGTATAGTGATCAAATTTCAGCATTGGAAAAGATTGAAGATGATAATTTTCAGTTGCATGATGTTGATATAATTGATTTTGATTCAAATGTATTAATCACTAAGAAGAAAGATCTGCAATATGGACGAGAAATGTGGCAGTTTGATCAAACATTTACAGGTGAAGGAGAGTTGTTTGATAAGAAACAAGAAGGGGTAGAACAGCTGCAAGAAGAAGATGGAGAGAAGACTAAATGCTTAGCCTGGACAATTGAAGAAGATATCTTGAAGGAGATAGAAAAACTTGATAGAGAGTTTCTAGTTGAGGAACCAAACAAGCTTTTTGTGTATCAAAATAGAGAGCAGTTGTTGGAAGAGTTGGCAGCACTAGAATATGCCATTAATCGTGAAGAGAATACCAAAATTTGTCCTATAACAGTATCTGAGCAGTTAGAACATTGCTGTGGAGAAGAAATGAAGACAAAGGACCAAGAAGTCACATTGGAGCAGGAAGTACGGGTTCAAAAATTTGGAGAGACCTAAGGGTCTCAAATGTTTGTTTCTAACTTTGCTTTGAATGGTGATTGTACAGGTTTTCTTGATAAGGAGGTGAAGTACTTGGAGAAGAGAGTTCTTCTAAGAGTTCAAAAAGAGAGAATGGGAGTTGATATCCTCATTCAAGAGGAAGAATATGTAAAGAAGAAGGTTGCAAAGAAGATGAAGAGGCAGCAAGATATACATTGGAAGGAAAA
Source organism: Torreya grandis (assembly GCA_037957365.1). NCBI lineage: Eukaryota > Viridiplantae > Streptophyta > Pinopsida > Cupressales > Taxaceae > Torreya > Torreya grandis. The sequence goes on along the minus strand of JARHVA010001261.1, from coordinate 884,050 downwards.
GACAGTAAGCAAAACAAGACACAAGAGTGGTAGTCAAGAACATGCACATTTGTATGAAAAATTGAATGAAGAGGACATTTATTTTGTAAAAGTTTTTGGGCAAACAAATGAAACTCATGAGCAGGAGCTCATGAAACTTTTTAAGCCTAGGAATCTGATGCAGGAGCATCGAATGCTTAGATATGCTAGGGATATTTTATAAAAAAAAAAAAAAAATCAAATTGTGGACACTTGTCAAAAGGAGAGGATAGGCTTATTTGGGTATTTAGTTATTGATAATCATATTATCATGTAAAATCAAAGGAGTCAGCCATAGGTGGCGTAGGTTAGGGGCAGCTGAATAAGTCTATGTTTAAAACATCTTGTTGAGTCTTATTAGGAATTAGTTGGGTGTGTTAGTAATAAAATATAATTATTTCAATATGGGAAGCAAGAGTATAGGCAGTAGAGTAGGAGTTTGTATAGGAAGAAGTGTAGGATCAAGTCTGAGAAAAGGACTGTATATCACTGTATTGTAATAGATTTGAGAAGAGTAATGTTTGTATTGGCGTGTTGTTAGATTGCATGGAATAAAAGTTATGTTAGTTTACTGCAATTCATGTATTATTTACTCTATTCATATTGAATCCGCTGTGCTTCTGCTAAGTGATCTGCCAGTTAGCTATTTCAAGCTATGATTATTATGATGGATATGGGTTCATTAAGCAGCTGAGATGGGGGCACCCTACGCTAATTCTGACCACTGTCTGCATATTGAGGAATCACAAGCGCTAGACTGAATTGAAGGAAGAAGAAGAATATAAGGAAAGCACCGATCAAAAGTTTCAGAAATCTAAGGCTCTTGCGTCCAAAATTACTCAATCAAATACAAAGATATCAATCTCAGGAATTTATCCGTATGAACCTGTCAAAGTTACTCTAATGAAGGAAGCGAGTAATTCTGAGTTGCTCAAACGGTGAGGTGAGAGTGAAGTTTTTGCGTTGTATGTTACGCTTTGTTAAATTTTTTAACATTTCCTATTATCAAAACAAATATTCATAAATCCACTGATATTTGGCGGAGATCCGCCGAGACTTGTTTTGTTTTAACTATTGTTAATCGACTGCAAGAAAAAGGCGGGTTCTTGTGAGCACCCAGGCCCAGACGTGTCAGGAAAAGTGACCTGTAGGCGGTGTGTATTTGTCCAGACAGATACATAACAGTGAATACACAACCAAAATATTTTAATCCTATCTGTTGGTTCGGTCAATGAAGTGAGTTTCTTATTGCACCGCCAGCTTTAGAGCTGCTTCGATTAGGTTGGAATAAAATTGAGATAAAAGTAGTGATCCACATTGTGTATAGTTTAGTCTATAAATCCAAGCCAGCCCATGAAGATCTATATAACAAAGATGGACAAATTCCCAAGTCCTTACTGCAGACCATTATGATGCTGGCTGAGAAGGTACGCCAGGAGTAGGAGCCTGTAACTACATTGGACCCGAAGTGTGGAAGGAAGGAGGGACTAAGACGCAATGGTCTCAGACGCCTATGATGGATCTGACTACTAGTGGACAGGGCAGGGAATTAGTGTTAAGTTTGAAGCTTGATCGGTTGGTTGATTCAGTGTCTAGTTTGACTGTTGTGAATCAAAAGGAGTATTTGACAGATTTTGAAAAAGGCTGGCAAGCTACAGGATCGTAAGTTGGAACTGAAAGCACAAATTACAGCCATAACAAAGGAAGTTAAAGAGAAATCAAATGCTGAGAGTGAAGCAGGGGATGGAGGCCGTTTGTAACTGAGATAGCTATTCAGCATGGAGCTGACAAACTCTTATAGATGAAGCCGTCAAAACTATCAGTTAAACCATTCGCCACACAAGATGTATGCTGGTTCATCATTCAGATAAAGAGCTGTCTTAGTTCAGCTGGTAGAGCTGCACTTCATTTTGGGATCAGAGATTTGTTTTGAAGTTGCCAGATTCATTTAAAATGCATCATTTGGTATCAGAGCCCAAGGTTTGAGTTCTTGGAGAAGCAGCCACATCAAAGAATTAGGTATGGATGTTTTGTGAAAATATTGTTCTGAAGAAATTATATGTTGGTAAATTGTGTTGGGAAATTGTGTGGAAAGTGGTATACAGCAAAATCCACCCAAGTAAAGGTGAATTGAAGCTTGAAAGGAAATCAAGGTTCTTGAAGACCTTGAAAGAGAAGATTAGTGACAAGAAGAAGATCCTCCTAGACAAGATGGAGGTATAAACAGCCCTGAAAGGTAGATGGTTTGATTTGTTTCATTTATGTTTTGCGTTTATAAAGTTGGAAAAGGTAGAAATTTTTGAATTTTGATGAAGAATAGAATAGCAGAAGGCTTGAAAGGTTTGAGAGGGAAGTGAAAAACCTTGAAGCGGAAAGAAAGGAGTGAGTAACAAGAGAGATTCCAAAAACCCATAGAGGCCTGAAGAACAAAGGAAGAGAGCTAGTAAGCTCTTGAAAAAAAAGTAAAATTTTGTATTCTTCTTATCAGTGTTTGACAAGATAATGTATGTTGTGAGGTTGCAGGTTCAAGGCAGTCAAGCCATTGAGGCTTAAGAAGAGAAGAAGCCAAGGAAGGCTTAGTGGAAGAGCTAAGAGAAGCTCTAGAAGAAGAGCAAAGGGAATTGCTCAAGAAGAAGGAATAAATCCAAAAATAAGTTTGGATAGATTGCCAAAAGACTAAGGTGAAATAGACTTAGGTGAGGTAAAGGATGGAGATTCAAGAGTTGAGAAGAGTGATAGAGGGACTGCCTAGAAGAAACATAAACCAGATAAAGAGAGAGAAACAAGAAAAAGAAGAAAGAAAGAGACAAAAAGAGGAAGAGTACCAAAGAGAAGTGAATGATATAAAAGCAAGGATAGCCATGATAAAATGCATGGTAGAAAATATGGAAAACCCATGGCAAGGATGGGTAATGAAGAAGAAAAGAGTAAAATGGCCAATTAGATTAGTGATGGAGAGAAAAAGAAGAAAAAGGCTAATATTTGCCTTAAGGAGAGAGATGAAGAAGTATAAAAACAAGGATAAGCTCAAGAATGAAGAGCTTGAAGAGAAATTTTAGTGTGAAGAGGAAGTTCAATATGAGATGGATCTCGTCATTGAAGAAATAGACAAACAACAAACAATCACTCCAAAGAGCAAGTGGCCAAATGTTTTTGCATCTGACATTTCATTTGATGTTTTGTTTACAGGAAAGCAAGTTGGGGAAGAAGGAAAAACATATGATCCAATGAAGATGCTCATGGATCAAGGAGATGAAGCACTTCATGAGAGAGTGCTTAGACAAGAAGAAGAGGCTTGTTGTAATGCCTCAAGTGATGAAGACATGAAGAAGGATCAGCATAAAGAATTGATCAAGCAGGGAGAAGAAGTCCTTACTCAAGAGGACAAACGAAATGAAGAGCTGCATGTTGATGAAGAACAAAGGTATAGTGATCAAATTTCAGCATTGGAAAAGATTGAAGATGATAATTTTCAGTTGCATGATGTTGATATAATTGATTTTGATTCAAATGTATTAATCACTAAGAAGAAAGATCTGCAATATGGACGAGAAATGTGGCAGTTTGATCAAACATTTACAGGTGAAGGAGAGTTGTTTGATAAGAAACAAGAAGGGGTAGAACAGCTGCAAGAAGAAGATGGAGAGAAGACTAAATGCTTAGCCTGGACAATTGAAGAAGATATCTTGAAGGAGATAGAAAAACTTGATAGAGAGTTTCTAGTTGAGGAACCAAACAAGCTTTTTGTGTATCAAAATAGAGAGCAGTTGTTGGAAGAGTTGGCAGCACTAGAATATGCCATTAATCGTGAAGAGAATACCAAAATTTGTCCTATAACAGTATCTGAGCAGTTAGAACATTGCTGTGGAGAAGAAATGAAGACAAAGGACCAAGAAGTCACATTGGAGCAGCAAGTACGGGTTCAAAAATTTGGAGAGACCCAAGGGTCTCAAATGTTTGTTTCTAACTTTGCTTTGAATGGTGATTGTACAGGTTTTCTTGATAAGGAGGTGAAGTACTTGGAGAAGAGAGTTCTTCTAAGAGTTCAAAAAGAGAGAATGGGAGTTGATATCCTCATTCAAGAGGAAGAATATGTAAAGAAGAAGGTTGCAAAGAAGATGAAGAGGCAGCAAGATATACATTGGAAGGAAAAGACAGTAAGCAAAACAAGACACAAGAGTGGTAGTCAAGAACATGCACATTGTATGAAAAATTGAATGAAGAGGACATTTATTTTGTAAAAGTTTTTGGGCAAACAAATGAAACTCATGAGCAGGAGCTCATGAAACTTTTTAAGCCCAGGAATATGATGCAGGAGCATCGAATGCTTAGATATGCTAGGGATATTTTATAAAAAAAAAAAATAAAAAAAAAAAAAATAAAAAAATAAAAAAAAAAATTCAAATTGTGGACACTTGTCAAAAGGAGAGGATAGGCTTATTTGGGTATTTAGTTATTGATAATCATATTATCATGTAAAATCAAAGGAGTCAGCCATAGGTGGCGTAGGTTAGGGGAAGCTGAATAAGTCTATGTTTAAAACATCTTGTTGAGTCTTATTAGGAATTAGTTGGGTGTGTTAGTAATAAAATATAATTATTTCAATATGGGAAGCAGGAGTATAGGCAGTAGAGTAGGAGTTTGTATAGGAAGAAGTGTAGGGTCAAGTCTGAGAAAAGGACTGTATATCACTGGATTGTAATAGATTTGAGAAGAGTAATGTTTGTATTGGCGTGTTGTTAGATTGCATGGAATAAAAGTTATGTTAGTTTACTGCAATTCATGTATTATTTACTCTATTCATATTGAATCCGCTGTGCTTCTGCTAAGTGATCTGCCAGTTAGCTATTTCAAGCTATGATTATTATGATGGATATGGGTTCATTAAGCAGCCGAGATGGGGGCACCCTACGCTAATTCTGACCACTGTCTGCATATTGAGGAATCACAAGCGCTAGACTGAATTGAAGGAAGAAGAAGAATATAAGGAAAGCACCGATCAAAAGTTTCAGAAATCTAAGGCTCCTGCGTCCAAAATTACTCAATAAAATACAAAGATATCAATCTCAGGAATTTATCCGTATGAACCTGTCAAAGTTACTCTAAGGAAGGAAGCGAGTAATTCTGAGTTGCTCAAACGGTGAGGTGAGAGTGAATTTTTTGCGTTGTATGTTACGCTTTGTTAAATTTTTTAACATTTCCTATTATCGAAACAAATATTCATAAATCCACTGATATTTGGCGGAGATCCACCGAGACTTGTTTTGTTTTAACTATTGTTAATCGACTGCAAGAAAAAGGCGGGTTCTTGTGAGCACCCTGGCCCAGACGTGTCAGGAAAAGTGACCTGTAGGCGGTGTGTATTTGTCCAGATGGATACATAACAGTGAATACACAGCCAAAATAGTTTAATCCTATCTGTTGGTTCGGTTAATGAAGTGAGTTTCTTATTGCACCGCCAGCTTTAGAGCTGCTTTGATTAGGTTAGAATAAAATTGAGATAAAAGTAGTGATCTGCATTGTGTATAGTTTAGTCTATAAATCCAAGCCAGCCCGTGAAGATCTATATAAAAAAGATGGACAAATTCCCAAGTCCTTACTGCAGACCATTATGATGCTGGCTGAGAAGGTACGCCAGGAGCAGGAGCCTGTAACTACATTGGACCCGAAGTGTGGAAGGAAGGAGGGACTAAGACGCAATGGTCTCAGACGCCTATGACGGATCTGACTGCTAGTGGACAGGGCAGGGAATTAGTGTTAAGTTTGAAGCTTGATCGGTTGGTTGATTCAGTGTCTAGTTTGACTGTTGTGAATAAAAAGGAGTATTTGACGGATTTTGAAAAAGGCTGGCAAGCTACAGGATCGTAAGTTGGAACTGAAAGCACAAATTACAGCCATAACAAAGGAAGTTAAAGAGAAATCAAACGCTGAGAGTGAAGTAGGGGATGGAGGCCGTTTGTAACTGAGATAGCTATTCAGCATGGAGCTGACAAACTCTTATAGATGAAGCCATCAAAACTATCAGTTAAACCATTCGCCACACAAGATGTATGCTGGTTCATCATTCAGATAAAGAGCCGTCTTAGTTCAGCTGGTAGAGCTGCACTTCATTTTGGGATCAGAGATTTGTTTTGAAGTTGCCAGATTCATTTAAAATGCATCAGTTAGTATTGTAATCCAATAGGCAAATAAGGGTACAGATTTGACCAAATTAACTTATTACTATAGACAGGGAGAAACATAGTCTATAAAATATTTTACCAGATAGAACAATAGAGTGATAAAAGAGGGAAAGATTTTGAAATATAATTGAAGAAAGAAATGGAAGCAAAAACATAAACAATTAGATTAATGTGAGTGATCCATTTAGGGCATGCAACACAAAAACTTTCACATGAATTTTTTTTTAATATAACACATAATGATCAGAGAGAAAATAATCAATTAAAAATATAATGATAAGTGGTTATCTTTTGTGTTATTAGATTATTATAAAGTTTTGTTTTAAGTGTGATAGGGAAGTTAGCTAAAAATAGGGAAATAAAAATCAATCTATGGATGGTTTTAGGATGTTTAAGATGAAATGGATATATGTTAGCAATGTTACTAGATTAGTATTGGGGCATACCCCCTCACTTCATAATCCCACAATGATAAGGGTGTTGGGTGTTTTTCCAATATATACCATTAATCATGTGTTTATACTTGGCTAGAAAACCAACTCCGCTTACCCCTTGGTGATTAAATCTAAGTAGGTAGGCCTTGGGAAGATAAATGTTAAATGTGTTTTGAATATTGTGTGATTTGGTATTGCATGTAAAAATATTAAATTAGTATAACTATATGGTAATTTGAAAAAAATACCTAGACATTGTGAGTTAATCTAAGCATGCAAAAATATAAAAATGAAAGTGTGAATTAATTACTAGAAAAAAGTTAGTAATTACCAAATTTATTATAGTACAGGGTCAGTTCAAATGACACTCTATGAAAATAATATGGAAAAGAGATGATTGGGTCGCTAATATTATGTGGAAGTAAGAGTCTTTAATAATAGAGTCAACCAAGATGACTTAGTCTTTTAGATAGAAGACATGCTATAAAAGTAAGTTGAACAAGTCAAGATAGTTTGTTGTACGGTTGTAGTTTTAAGACTGCAAACTTGCACAAAATAGAAATGTAATGAATTATTAAATTGATAGAGAGAGAAATATAGAAACCTTGGAGGGTTTGGATATGATTAGGATTTCAAATTTTATACTAAAGTGCACTAAATACTACTTCCAAATTATGAAAACTAAATCAACTAGTTTGATCTAATTCTACAAAACCCTGTGTATTGAAGTAAGATAAGATGACTAACTTGACCTGTTTGACTTAGTTAATTAATCTAGATGTTGACTGAGAGACTAATCCAACCTATTTTACTTAGTTTTTTGATCTGGATGATAACTAAAATACTAAGTCAACATATTTGATTTTGTTTATTGATTTGGGATTAAATATGAGTACTATGTTGACCTATCTAATCTAGTAACCTTTATTTGATGAAGATATATATATAAATAATAGATTTATTTTGATATGACCATGTGTTAAACTTATGCACAAAAGTCATAATTATATTGGTTGGGTCGACATAGTATCACAAATATATAAAAATAATAAAATGATGGAAATGAAAGTGTGAAAAAAATCTATAAGGGATAGAATTCACATCAAGTTCACCAGAAGGTATGCAATGGGAAATGCAATAGATTTACAAATCAATCCTAACTCAAAGAATATAAATCCTACTTACTCTTATGATTGGAGATGCATTAGATAATCGAGGTCAAGATAAATATGGATCTACTAGACCTAACCAAGGGATCTCTTACCATAATAATATCACTAGGGAGGATTCTAAAGCCTCTAATCAAACAAATCTATGCAATAAACCTAATTAGGTTATATGTTTTCATATTCACTACACTAATAACAAGTAAAAAAAAATCTAATTTAGTGCTCACCAAAGTTTGTGGCACAAAATGGGGTTAGTAAATAATTAAAATAAACATGTATAAGATAAGCATATTTAAGTTGTGTATAGATAAAATCCTAATGCATGGAGAGAGAGAGTAATATATTCAAAATAAATTACTTATGTGACTTCTATCTACTAAAGAGAGGATAAAGTTAGACATACTTACATTGAAGATGAATCCATCGAGACTCAATCTCTCCCTTAGCCAAAGGTGACTCACAAGATGTTTTTGTAGTTTGTAAGGATCACTAAAAAAGGCCAAAGAATCTACGACTTATCCACAAGATCAAATTCTTCTCCAAGTAGAAACCCTAATCTATGTTAAGGTATAGTTATATGTAAACATTATTAATTGTAAATACTATAATTATTGATATTACATTAATAAGGTTTACTAATTATCCAAATATATTGTGATAACAATTTATTCATATAATAGTAGGTTGTTAGTATTTTTTAGTATACGAAAGATTCAGGTGAGCGTTTGTAGGGATATATCATCCTGAATATAGTAATGTCATTTCCTATATATTTATACTCTATATGGTTTTCAATATAATGCACCAATATAATATTATAATGTTAAAAATTTCTCAATGTATTTGGATTTTTTTCCTCTACAAATCTAAACCAAGTCCATTAAGCTAAGACTCCTCAAGTAGAATGGTGGAAGAGTAAATTGTAAAGAATAACAAATGAATAATAAACTCTTATTGTCTCTCTAAGAATGGAGAAATGGATGTGTTTATATAGGTGGATCTAATCCTAAACCCTTTCAAATGTTTAGGTCAACAAGCTCACCCCATTCGAACTAATATTATAATTGGTAAAAACTAAATAGGTTATGAACTATGTCAGCGATGGGCCAACCTAGTTCCTAGTAAGCATTGTCAATAACAATATAAGGTCGGTGTGCTCAAATATGTTATGTAAACAAATAAAAAGTGGTTTAGGCTAGGGAAAGGGATAATGAAGATGGTAAAACACTAGAGGGTCCAAAATAGGAGGCAAAGCTTAGGGTATTTTTTAAAGATCTGGTTGGATTGATAACAAATGGTAATAAGGGACAACAATATTGCTAAGAACTAATTATCTTTTGACCACTTTCTTGATACACCCATTATGGTATTCACTCATAGAGATTGAGACTTGATGGGTTCCTACAAGATAGAAAGCATAATTAATTGATAAAGTTTGAAAATATTATGTGTATATAAGTACCCCTTAAAAGCATAGAGATGGTTCCATCATAGGGAAACAAAACTATTTAACTAGTAAACAACAACCCTTACCTTTAATATAGATGTCATGTCATGAAAGTTAAAATATTTTTGTGGATTTATGAGCCATGCATCAGCTACATCTCCTAATTCCTCACCTAAAAATGTAGGTGGGGGAATATTTTTTTATCTCGATGATGATTGGATCTACCATTATTATTGGTATTTTTTGCATTTCTTTCACCTCTACATGTCAAAATTTTAATAAAGGAATTTATCCCTCAATATCACCCTCAATATTATAAAATCTATGTTCTTAATTTTCAATCTTACCTTGAATGGAATTCAGAGTTGTGAAGATTTCATGAAAAATCTCTTCTTTCTTATGAACTGGTTATCCCCAACTACATTATCATTACGGGATTCACTTTTTTCATTGTCATGGTAGAGGAGAGGTTCATTTTTATTATGACTCATGTTTTTTGAGGCATGGGCTCTACCTTTACTTCTACCTCAACCTTGACCTCTGCCTATCAATATTTGCCTATCAATAACATGACAATTTTTAATTTAATTATTTCCAACTATGGTCTGTTAGGTTGTGGAGCTAAAAGCTTCAACCTTTGCAAACTGAGGAACAGATGGTTGCTGAGTTCCAGAGGAACCGGCGTCGGCAGCAGGACCGACGTCGGCAGAGTCCAGTGCAGAAGGCCACCGGCGACGGCAGGAAGTCAGCCGACGTCGGCAGAACCAGACAAGCAGGGACCGACGTCGGTCACCTGTGTGTTCCAGAACTTCTCGTTTCACAGACAGTTAGTTAAGTGAACGAAGAGTTTGCATGTTGAGACCAGTTAGAGTCTTGGGCTGCGAGGATAATTGTCTAAATTAAGAGTCTAAGTTAGTGTTTGAGTTAGGGATCTATTTATAGACCCATTGGCATGTATTGTTTAAGGCATGAGATAGAAAGGAAGAGTTCCTTCTAGTTGTAAGATCTGTGAGTTGCAGGTTGTTTCAAGCTCATTGGTGATCTACATGTAAGTTTGGTCTTTGAATTGCAGGTTGCAGGTTCATGAGAGATCAGCTTGAAGTGCTATAGAGTGCTTGGTGTACCGGCAGGGTTATTACTGACTGGTTGGTGAGGTGAACACCAATTCTGTGTGTGAGTTGGTTGTTGGGACCGTTTTTTGTGTAGGAGAGTGTGTGTGAGAAGAATTACTATACACTTGAGGTGTGGCGAATCTCTGTAAGGTGAAAGAGTCTGGCGGCTCTTTGATGTATTCTTTTTTGTATAGTGTTAATACAAGATAGTGTATTGTCTCTCATATTCTGTGCTATTGGTGAACTCTAGTTACTTGTGTTTCTGGTTATTTCTGCATATTCAATTGCTTATATTTGGTAATCATACTGTGCTCTTTCTGAGGAGCAAGATCCTAACAGGTGGAATTAGAACAGGTGTGTTTGTTCTTGGATTTATCTTCCACCCCATCCCATCAAGTGGTATCAGAGCTTCAGGTTGGGATACTAACAGATTGGTGTAGATCTGGGTAGTGTGCTTTGATTACAGGTTACTCACAGGGTTTCTGTTTGAGTGGGAGTTGAGCAATGGCAGATAACAGTCAATTACAAATGGAAAAGTTTAATGGCAAGAACTACCAATTATGGAGGATGCAGATTGAGGACTATCTGTATCAGAAAGATTTGTACTTACCATTGGGTGGGGTTACTAGCAAACCCTTGGATATGAAAGATGAAGAATGGGAGGTTCTTGATCGGAAGGCTCTGGGATCTATTAGATTGAGTCTTGCATCATCTGTGATTTCCAGCTTATCACAGTGTAAGACAACGGTGGAGTTGATGGAATCTTTGGCAAATTTGTATGAAAAACCCTCGGCTTCTAATAAGGTATTTCTTATGAAGCATTTATTTAATTTGCAAATGTTGGAAGGTGGATCTGTTCATAGCCATCTTAGTGATTTCCATGGTTTGGTAAACCAGTTAAGTTCCGTCAATATTGTATTTGATGATGAAATTAGAGCTCTCTTAATCTTGTGTTCATTACCTGAAAGTTGGGAAGGTTTGGTAATGGCAGTTTCTAATACTGTGTCTCCTTCAAAAGTCTTAAAAGTGGATGATGTTGTGAGTGTGATCTTGAATGAAGAGATACGCAGGAAAAGCACAGGTGAATCATCTGGAGATGCTTTGAGTGTTGAAGGAAGAGGAAGGCCAAGAGAGAAGACAGAGCGTGGGAGATCAAGGTCAAAGATAGGCAAGAGATCCAAGTCCAGGTATGGCAGAATAACCTGCTGGAAGTGTGGAAAGCAAGGGCACTTAAAGAGAGATTGTAGATCGGGTACAGATCAGAATGAAGAACATGAAGAAGAAGCAGATGTTGCGGGTTACGTTGCACAGGATGCTCTGGTATGTTCTTTGGATAAAGTAGAATCTTGGGTATTAGATTTAGGTGCCTCTTTTCATGCATCCCCACATAGGGAATTTTTTCATGAGTATGTCCAGGGAGACTTTGGAGAAATTTGTGTAGGGGATGGAAAGCCTTGTCAGATTGTTGGCAAAGGTAAAGTGAAGCTGAAATTGTAGACAGGTGACACATGGGTGTTAAAGGAGGTCATGCATGTCCCAGTTCTGAAGCGAAATCTGATTTCTGTTAGAAGTTTGGGTGAAGAGGGTTGCACAGTAACTCTCACAGCGGACTCTTGGAAGGTTACCAAGGGTACACTTGTTGTAGCTAGAGGTAAGAAAGTAGGTACGTTTTATCTATCTACTTGTTTTACTGATTCTCTTTCTGGGTTATCTACTTCAGCTGTAGATTCGGAGATGTGGCTTAATAGGCTTGGTCACATAGATAAGAAGGATATGCTGGTTCTTGAGTCAAAGAATATGCTTTCAGACTTGGAAGGCATGGATCATGGTTTTTGTATGCAGAAGAAAAAGGTGAGGTTTCTTGAGGAATCCGATGTTAGTGACAAGAACAGGAAAGCCTTGGTTTTCAAGGAGAAAGTGACGGACAAAGTTTAGCACAAGGTGCAGAGGAATTCTGAGCAGAGCAAGGGTGATTTGGACAAGGGTTTGATCCAAAAGGAGCTCGTGAGAAAAAGTCAGGTCTCACAAGAAAAACACAGAGACCGATGTCGGCTATGTGCAGCCCGATGTCGGTGACTCGAGGCAGACAGAGACCGGTGTCGGCCAGGGGAAACCGACGTCGGCAGGAAGGCAGTCGCAGGGAACCGACATCGGTTGGCTGTAGACTGAGATTTGATCGGCATCGATTACTGAGACAAATTTTGGGTGGATAGCTTGTTGTCATGGAGTCTCAAGCGCCCATATGGAGGACTGAAGGTGTAAGTAAGTTCCTAAATTCGTCATTTCCCTTCTTTACACTACTTGTTGCTCACTTATGGCATATGACCAGGAAGTTATTAAAGAATCATAACAGGTAGATCCAGGAAACAGTGGGAGCTAGGCATGGATGAGGATGTGATTTCTTGAAGGAGAACCAAATGGGTGTTTTGGGTAGAGTGGCCAGCTGGAAGTAAGCACTGAGAGACGAATGGATGTTTAGGATAGAGAAGAGTGGAAATGGATACGTGAGATGGAAGATCAGGGTATATGATCTTGTATTAGCTGCAGGGCAATGGAGGTTTGATCATTGTGTTTCTCTTTACCAGGTTGGATAGTATTAGCTACACTATCCTATTTTTTGTATGATGTGCTTGTTGCAGGGCTACATATACAGGTATTGCTGAACTAAAGGTAAAGCTAGTTCAGGTGTGTGTCATGGAGAATCTGGGAGCAGCAAGATTCTTTGACATGAGTGTGTTCTAGAGACATGGATGTCTTGTTGACTTTGTTTCAGGATGATTGTGTGAAGCCGGTTAGCACGCCGATGGTTAGACAGTTCACAGAACAGGTGTCTTGATTCACATAATGAGGTTGAGTGCATGGTATGTACTAAACCTGAGTTTTCCCAAGCAGTGGGAGTTATCACAAGTTTGGAGTCAATCTGGGAAAGTAATACTGAAGGGCAGTTCAGTGGGACCAGCAGCAGGTGCACATGCTATGCAGGGTCAAGTTCTTTTTCTACATGGTTGTAGATGCAGATGTGGCAGGTAATTTGGATGACAATTTTTTGCACCACGGATTTTGTGGTGGTTGGTCTTCAAGAGTGATCTTGAGGAGGGATACATAGCCAAGGGAAAAAACTAGACGGTGTACAGGTACAGGTACAGGTTGCAGTTGTTTATCTCCAAGTGGGAGATTGTTAGGTTGTGGAGCTAAAAGCTTCAACCTTTGCAAACTGAGGAACAGATGGTTGCTGAGTTCCAGAGGAACCGGCGTCGGCAGCAGGACCGACGTCGGTAGAGTCCAGTCCAGAAGGCCACCGGCGACGGCAGGAAGTCAGCCGACGTCGGCAGAACCAGACAAGCAGGGACCGACGTCGGTCACCTGTGTGTTCCAGAACTGCCCATTTCGCGGATAGTTAGTTAAGTGAACGAAGAGTTTGCATGTTGAGACCAGTTAGAGTCTTGGGCTGCGAGGATAATTGTCTAAATTAAGAGTCTAAGTTAGTGTTTGAGTTAGGGATCTATTTATAGACCCATTGGCATGTATTGTTTAAGGCATGAGATAGAAAGGAAGAGTTCCTTCTAGTTGTAAGATCTGTGAGTTGCAGGTTGTTTCAAGCTCATTGGTGATCTACATGTAAGTTTGGTCTTTGAATTGTAGGTTGCAGGTTCATGAGAGATTAGCTTGAAGTGCTATAGAGTGCTTGGTGTACCGGCAGGGTTATTACTGACTGGTTGGTGAGGTGAACACCAATTCTGTGTGTGAGTTGGTTGTTGGGACCGTTTTTTGTGTAGGAGAGTGTGTGTGAGAAGAATTACTATACACTTGAGGTGTGGTGAATCTCTGTAAGGTGAAAGAGTGTGGCGGCTCTTTGATGTATTCTTTTCTGTATAGTGTTAATACAAGATAGTGTATTGTCTCTCATATTCTGTGCTATTGGTGAATTCTAGTTACTTGTGTTTCTGGTTATTTCCACATATTCAATTGCTTATATTTGGTAATCATACTGTGCTCTTTTTGAGGAGCAAGATCCTAACAGGTGGAATTAGAACAGGTGTGTTTGTTCTTGGATTTATCTTCCACCCCATCCCATCATGGTCTTAACCATTTTTATGATGAATTAGAAACAAAATACTCTTAGGAAGTATTAAGATAATTAAACCCTTCCAGAGTCTAATTTAGAGCTATGTTTATTATTTGATAACATTATCATAAGCTCTGATACCAAGTGAAATGACATAATTTTTTTTTTAGCATAACTTCATTCAAAGTACAAAGTATAATCATGCATAGAGTTCATTACATGTAATTTAGTTTTTTATAACATACCCAAAATCCCACAATCAAATTTACTTATATGCAATCATTAATTAGGGTAATTACCACTAGAAGATTCTATGGGAATGATTATTTCCCTATGAATTTTGCATGCACTTCAGCGCATATCAATATGTGTTCCATAAAAATAATCTCTAAATTTTATGAGATCATACACCTTCCCAATAGTACCACCTATGTGTCCTTATCCTACACAAGATACCAAAATAATATTCAAGCATCTATATTAAAGAAAACATTAGGCTCAATACAATTGAACAATTATGCGTAATTTATAACAATTTTTACTCTATAAGAAATAGATTGTTAAGCCTAATATTTGATTACACTATGAGATCATACTAGGACAATCAATTGATTTTTTTTTATACAATTATAGTAATAATTATTTTAATAGTACTTATACATATTGAAAAAACTTAGCTTCTAATTTCCTTTATTTGGTGAATGCTCCTAAATCATAGCTCTCTTTAATAGAGACAGACTTCTATTACAAATAACCCACATATGGTGATATTATCAAAGGCCCAGCTAAAATTCCATGGATCCTCACTATTATTCTCGTGATAATTTCATTTTGACTTGCATCTTTATGGTTTGGAATAAATTTTGTCAAGATTCTATGGCCGTTCATTAGATTGACAAGGTTTAATGCCTTCTAGTATTCTTACCATATTTTTTCTATTGTCTAAATTTTTCTCATCATCCATGGGACCATGATATTTTTTGTGCACAGATGGAGTGAAAAAATTGTAATTTCTCTATTGTATTGTAAGATTAAATTAACATTTTATACTATATTTTTAAAAATATAACAACTCTATTATTACATAAAATGTTTTTGGATAAAACTATGTGGCTAATTTTGAATCATCATTTTAGATCATGATCCTAAATAAGTCACATAGATTTATTAGTCCCCAAAGGTTATCTTGAGTGGATGGAATCAATGACTAAGGTCACCTAGGTCTCATGTTCAATCCTTGATTTATCCATAGTGTGTGGATTTGGGCCATTAAAAACCACCTACACTCTGAAGTGGAGATGGGGACACCTTGAGGTAGGTGTCAAACTTATCCATGTGTTCTAAGAGGATCATAGTGGGGTGATTTAGCTCTACATAATTTTACAAACATTATGAACCTAGGCCCACACTCATTAAATTCAAATGTATATTATTTTTTTGAGTGATAGGAAATTTGATATGGTATTATGCTTTGTGAAAGAAGAAGATGATGATATTTTATTCTACACATATATGTTTGTGAAAAAAGTATGAAACTAGCTATGTGACAAATTGGGCTAGAGGTGGTAAGGATTGAATCACTTTTATAATCTTTTTTTACCTATACTAGAGGGTCATTCAAAGACACCTTTACCTACTTATGCATAAGATATTCCAACCATTCTTATTTGGAACATTTGGAAGGAGTCCAATTAGATAATATTTAAAGATAAAGGAAGTTTTATGGAAATGGTTCTAGACCGAATTAAATATGAAATATATAGATTAGGTTTTACCCATGTAAGAGATATAATGGAAATTTATACACATGGGACTCTAAAATTATTGCTTCATGGCACTGGTTGAAGGTGTTCCCCATTAATTGGTCAATGGTATTATCTAAGGATTCATGATGTAAAGGCAAACTAGAATGGGTACCATCAACCTGGATCCTTTTAACTAAATTTTGATGAAGCATCTAGATGAAACCTAGGGGAATTTGGTGTAGGATGCATAATATAATATTGTGCAAGATCAATCATTTGATTTTCCTCTAAGAAAGTAGGTGATGGCACAAACAATGAGGAAAAAGGTTCAAGGCCTTATCTTGGGCCTGGACATACTAACTCATTGCAAAATTGAGTTAGTTGTCATTAAAGGTGATTCCAAGGTGATTGTCTAAGCCTTAAGGAATTGGAAAGATAGATATTAGAAGATTAAAAATATCTTAAAGCATAGCTAGGGCCTATTAGGAAACTTTAATCTATGGGAAGTGTCCAATTTCTATCATTAAGTAAACTCTATGGACAACATAATGGCCAATAAAGGTGTGGATCAATAAGATGAGTTAATAGTTGAAAATGATTAGAGCAGTTGGGGGTTTTGAAAGGATGATGTATTAATGGGGGAATTTAGGGGTGTTATCCTTAATTATGGGCTTGTCTCCCATTATTGTATTTGCATTTGTGTTAGATTCCTCACATCACTTGCATGACATATGTGTTAAGTATAAATGGTGTATTGATTTCACACTCCTTTTCGCTCCCATGCCATCATTTTAATCATGCTGTCATGATCCATTTTGGGTTTTTAGTGTCTATGGAGCCTATTCTCTAAGTGGAACTCAACCAACCTATGCTACATGTTGAGGTATCTAAGAAAGAAATGGAATTAAGTGTCAAGGTTACAAATTCATGGTTCAATCTATTTTTTGTTGTCTATTCCATAAGTGTTTTGTAAATTATCAGGGAATTAATAGGTTAGGTCACGCTTGATATTAGCTACATGATAAAGGTAAAATCACTAGTGTTGTCAAATTTTATTGGTAATTACCTCATCTTTTCAAAAGATAAGAAATAAAATTTGGTGGTTACCAGTATAATTATTCATCCTAAATTTAGGGTTGGTTAGGAAGAAGTGTTCAAGGGTTTTGATTGTGGTGTCCTATATCCACTCCCCTTCTCCACTCACTATAAGCTAGGGTTGATCCCCATTTAGACTTTATATGAGCTGGAGGTAAGGATCCTACTTATGTTGAGTATCTACAACATGTGTAGGCATGCTTGAATCACCATGGATCAAAGGGTCATTTCATTCTAAAATTCAACTTAGATGATTTGTCTGGTCCACTAACCTTAGAAATGGAATCCCTTAGCTAGATAAATTCTCCCAAGGTTACGGCGATAGTGAAATCCTTTTTAGGGAATTTTTAAGGTCTTACACACCAATCTCCTCATTTAGGAGAAAAAATGGGTAACTTGGAACCTCAGAGGGTGGCTTCTATGTAGATTAAATATCACTTAAATAGAATGAATGTAATGCAATTATTCAGAGGGTTCATTCTCAACAAAAAGGTTGGTAGGCCTAGGATACGTCGATGGAAGATGACCACTCCACTAATAGGTGGTGTTGGGCATGTATTGTTTGGATCGACAACTAGGATGGCATGGATCATATAATGATGCTGAAATGATGAGGTGTTAGTTATTTAAGTGGTTTCAAGTGGCTACATCTTTATTGATGGTGGATACATCATAGAGGTATTAGTTGGTCCTTAGTTGGGGATTTAATCCCCCTATGTTTTTTTTACTATTTATTTTTATAGGTTACCCTTCATAGTGTTTTATCTTTTGGTTGTCTTGATTACCCTACATGGCTTTTTGTTCATTAGTGTTTTATTCCTTAGAAGTCTTATGTTACAGATTATTCCCATATTTTTTGTAACCTCATTTGTTTCAATTAATAAACTGGAGAGCAACACCCCAAACCTCATATAATCTATAAAATAAAAATTCATAGAGTTTTATTTTAAACTTTAATTCAACATACCAATGATAGAACACAAAATATGACCCAAAATATTGAATCATAATAGTTTTTTTTTTTTTTAAATTGTGAAATGTTATGCACTATTAAAACATCATGTCTTTAATTTTACAAATTATTGTTGCGTTATTATGTTCACATATGTAGATGTATCCTTATAAATAATTTATATTATACATGGGTGAGAGGATTGTAAGATTCTTTAGTTTTAGATATTACTTTGTAAGGTTCTTTAGGTTTAGAAATATGAAGGTGGGGGAATCATTTTGGGAAAAGCACATATTTTAAATTAGTAGGAAAAAAGTGTCTATCTATAAAATGTTAATAATTATATATGATTGCTAAACAAATTTTAATATATCCTATAAATTTTGTGAGTGTTGTAATTTCCAAGCCACAAGGGTTCAAATATAAAAATGGGATTTTATTTTGAAATGTCTTACAGTCTCAAATTTTGAATGGTAAGCACTCTTAACATATTTTTTTACATGATTGAATTCAAAATGATATCAAATTATAAATGGTTTGTTGAAAATTTAAGGCATCCATTATCTATTACTTTAGCACCTAGAGATGATTACATAAGTGTTCATATTCACACATTGGTAGATTAGACTGGATAATTAAACTGAGTTTTTTTAGGAGTATTTTTTTACTTATATGCATACAGTGGTTCTTAATACACTATTAACACTTATGTAATTTATGAATCATTTAATGGTGAATATTATTTATATATTCATTAATTTTCATAATCAATGAATCATTACCAAAAGGGTACTTGGTAATGCACTTCAAAAAATTTGATTTTATTATAGATGAAACATTAACACACATTTATTCAAAAAAAATCTAATTAAAAATTCTAAATTTTATTTTAATTTTACAATAAATAGGAAATTGGTATAAAATATCCCATAAAAATACCTTACTCACCAATTCTTGATTCCTTATCAAATTTGGGATCCTTGCTCTCAAAATTTACATGTTATTTTCATCATCCATTATTATGATATGATTTGGGGAACAACTAGATAGGAACATAAGTAAGAATTGCCTCTAAAAACTAGTGATAAATTTATTTTGAAACTCAATAAATATAACAAATTGAAAATTTGGAAATTGATTATTATAAATTGTATGTCAACTATAATTAAAACATTGGAATCTATTAGAATTTTTGGAATCATACATTCTATTTTGGGTGGCTAGCCACTATTAATTCATGGAATAGTTGAGTCAATAATTCCTATGTATAGTTTCTGTTGTACCTAACACACCCCCTTTTCCCATAAGGAAATGGGGACCCACTTTTCTCAGATTATTGTCTTGATTTTGAGCCCCCTCTTCTATATGTTTATGAAAATTTTACAAAAAGATCATGATCTGGTATTTTATACTTTGGCAAGATGGCATTGGTATTGTGTTTCCATAGACTAAATCTTTTGTTCTATCATATTTTATTACTTCGAGATAATTGTTGCAGACTTATGTTTTCATTTACTAACTTTGTTATCATCTTGGGAATTATTCTTTTGGGACTTTTTTAATATACATATCTATGTTAGGTAAATTATTACATAAATTTTGTTTGAAAAACTTCCCCTGAAGGAATTGGGTCTCCAAGCCCTTTACCCAATGGAAATTGGTTTTTGAAATTTTTTCCCAATACACCTAATGACCTACAAACTTACCAATTAGGACTTTTATCTCAGGCCTTTTTTCCCTCTGACTTATCCTTTAAATTTTTTGTCAAGGGCACATGCCCTTCAAAAGTTCTAAACATACCCTTCAACCTTTTGATATTACCCTTCGGAATTTACAAAGTAGATCCTTTGAGATGTTTGTTATGGATGAATGCCCTTTGAAGTGGACCCTTAAGATTGTTTCTAGATAGAAACTACCCTTCAAAATTATGAAATGACCATTTGACATTTCAAAACTTCCCTTTAAAACTTTTGGAATTCCCTTTAGTCCCTATGTACCTAACATTTGGTACTTTTATCTTGTAGCTTTTCCTTTTTGAATCATTCCTTCGTACATTTTATCTGAGACATTTTCTTTGAGCCAACTAAATTATTTCAAAAAATTTATTCAAGAGACTTTTCCCTTCACAAATGCCCTTCAAAATTTATGAAACTACCCTTTGGACATTATGAAAATGACCTTTCAACCCTTTTTAAAGTGGCCACTTACACTTTGGGACTTTATCCTAGGCCCTTTCCCCTCTAAGACTTGCCCTTCAAGAATATTGTCCTAGGTCCTTTTGCCCTTCATGCCAGACTTTTGTGACTTTTATCCTAGGACTTTATCCTTTGGAAAATTCTTTTAGACATATTTTCTAAGAGATTCTACCCTTTAACCCTTTCCTTTGAGCATTTTGTTTGAGATACTTTGCCCTTTGCACATGCCCTTCAGGGATTTTGTACTAGGCATTTTGCCCTACAATCCTTCCCTTCGATAATTTTTTCCAAACTATTTTTCCCTTTGGCCAATTCCTTCATACATTTTCTCTGAAACATCATACCCTTTAGCCCTTTTGAGACCATCCCTTCAAACATTCCTTTAGAAATTTTATTTGAGAAAATTGGGTCTTTAAAAGAATTGTTACAAACATTTTGTCTGAAATAATTCCCCCAATGGAATCCTTGTGGACTTTGTGTCTCAAATATTTTGTCTGATGAAATAGTTCCAACATATAAAAAACCTAAAGCAAATCCCTTGAAGAAATTACCCTGAGACCAATACCATACTGCCAAGAGGCACCCTTTCTTAGAGAACATTTTTATTATGTCTTGATCTTGATTTAAGATTTTAGCCAAGTGTCTCAGTCATATTTTTTATGTTATATCATCGAGGTTAAAAATAGGATCTATTTTATATATTCTTAGCCTTGTTGCAAATCATATTTTACTAATACTAAGACCTTAGGATATAATATTCATGAAGGGTCCTTTAAACATATTTCCCAAAGTTTTATGCTAAGTTTTATTTTTGTTTATACTTGCACGAGTAAGGAATCTTGAAGAAATGACACATATCAAGTTGATGAGATTAAATTTGACAGTCACATGAAAATCATTTCATGATCATGAGGACATCATTTTATGGTCATGTGAATGTCATATTTAACCTTGATAACATGTCAAACTTATGAGATTAAATTTGACAGTCACACGGATGTCATTTGAAGGTCATAAAAACATCATTTGATGGTCGCATTAATGTCAAATTTAACCTCATAAATCACTAGTTTATAGAATTAAATTTGATAGTCATGCAGACATCATTTGACAGTGGTGATAACATTATTTAATATTCATACTAACATCAAATTCAACCTCATCAATTACCTCTTTGGATTTAAAAGTGGACCAAATAGGTTAATGGTTCATGTTAATCCATATAGTTGATCCAATGGTGTGAGATCGATGGATACTTTTCAAAGGTATTGGATTAAATAGAGAGTTACCAAGTGGCATACCCATATGAGCAAAGTACAATTCAAAATTTTTAATCTAAGATCCTATGGCATGCATCCACTCAATCCCATTTAATCAAATGATGTACGAGTGAGTTGAAATGTCAAATATCTACAAGAGTGACAAGTATCACCATTACAAGAGCCTAGTATGTAGATCCAATGACCCATGAGAAGAAGTAAGGATCCCAGTACATAAAAATTAGAATCCCTGACTAGTTTTTAAGTGGCACACATATGAAGAAGAGAAAAATAAGGAATGACAAGTGTAAATCATATAGGATTCAATGATCTAAAATCACCAAAATCCAATAAACCATGTTAAACTAGTACATGAGAATCGATAGTAGAGTCATAGGTGGAATTTTCAAAGATCTTGGACTCAATCAGGTGTTAACATGTGTCACATTTTAGAAACTATAAAGGCATTATGGATAGAATATGTATATCATTGGATTCTTGAGCTATATCCATCAATAGACATTGGATCTCACAATTAACCTATGGTAAATATAAAAGTGAAGATCTAGATTCTATAAAAAAAATGGGTGAGCATGTAATGCACAGTTTAGATTAGTCATGGCTAAAAATAGTGCCACTAGTTTTAAGATGTTGGTAAAGTAATTTTGGTCTTTCATGCATATGTCATAAGTTATAGTTGAAGGCAGTTAATTTCAAAGATCAACAGGTTATTCTCACAACCTATAAAAAGAGGAATGTATAGTTTTGTAAAAATGGTGCATATATTTGTAGTTTACATACAGTTCAAGTTAAGATTGTAAAAATATAATTTATCTTTATACACATGCACATGTTGCATATCTTTGGTAAAAGCTAATTTAAACTGATAAATGTAAGTAGAATCTTATATGGTTTTAGACCATAGTTAGAAATTATATTCTGACTATCACATGTAACAACATAGCATAAACTTGGAGAATGAGGTGACCCCTTCCCCAAGTTTATATAAACAATTATAATCCATGTTGGATTTTTTTGTTAGAGAATTTTTGAATAAAAGAATAACATCAATTTCAATCATCAACAAATGTGTTTGTGTATTTTATTTCAAATTTATATGTAATTATTTATTGCTTTCATTGGTTGTATGTTTCAATGATCTTTAGTGTGTAAAAACTATGAATGGATTCCTGATTATTTTGATTAATATACTAATGTGTGTGTGTGTGTGTGTGTGTGTGTGTGTGTGTGTGTGTGTGTGTGTGTGTGTGTGTGTGTGTGTGTGTGTGTGCACGCACGCACATGTGCAATAATTGTTGAAAGATTGATAAATATATTGGTTAAAATACTGAAGTTCAAATTGATTCATAATTCTTATTGTGTATGAGTGCTTTCTTTGATGTATTTTTTTTGTGTGTGTAGTAGTTACCTTAGATACTTCACTAGCCTAAGCCATAATCTCCTGATTAAGGTTGTGAAATAGCTTCTCTAAAAGGATCAACCTTTATCTGAGGCTTATGAATTTATTATATCTTTATCTCTTTATACTTTTTATCTATGTTTGAATCTATGTATGAAATCATTTCTAAAAACAAACATAGGTTCTGAGTGCCCTTGTCCTTTAGAAACCAACCAGGGGATTGATTACTAAAAACCAAAGAAGATTTTTTTTCTTCCTTAACCTTCCCTCTTTTTTTGAGTTTGTTTTAAGCCCTTCTCACTCTAGTTTAGAAGCCTTCTGCCCATCCAATTCACATAAATATTCACAATATTTTAGGAACCATACCTCCATCCAAAAAAACCTTGTCAACAACCTGCATGCCCTACTAGCTATTCCATCTATAGGTTGTAATAGACCACATACCTGTAGCTCATGCCCTAGAGTGGATTTTACCTCCATTAAGATCCTAAAACTTTAGAGGTTACCTAGTTAAGGCTATGGTGTACATAAAAATTACATCAACAGGTCTAGATTGGCACTAGAAGGAGGGCCAACACATTCAATTATACTAAAAGTATTGAGAATAGATTGGCTTGATAAAGGACCCATATATATCCCAAGTATTCAACATGGTTTCCCTAATGACCCTTTCAAATACCTTTTTAGGTTCCATTATAATCACCCAAGAGCTACTGAAGGGTGTCTTACTACTTACACATATGTTATGAATGTTATGGATGTAAAATTTGAGGATTTAATCTGTAGGTTGTTCCCTCTCATGTTGGGAGAAGAAATGCATGATTGGCTTACAGATTTGGAACCTAGTTCTATTACTAGTTGGAGTGATCTCGAGGAATATTTTTTTATATGATTTGGTTGAAATATTGATTTTCATGATTTAGAAAATAATTTAACATCTTCTATGAGGTTCTCTATAGCAAGTAAATTGGATATGAATTGTATAGAAGTTGTCTAAGATAAATCTTTTTACTATGCCCAAACAAGAACATAATAGAAGGGTTTTCTTTTAATCCAAGCACTGTGAACAAGGAAGAAGATATCCCAGATGGAGAGGATGATTGCATCATAAAATAGGAATCCATCAAGCTAGGAAAATTAGATCATGATGATTCCATCTTGATATTTGATGAGATAATTGAAGAAGGAAATAATGACATTTAAAAAATGTCAAATTAAAGGAACATTGCCAAAATTGGTAGCAACTCTATGAGATAGAATATGCCTAGGTAGAGGATCAATTACATTGCCTTGGAAAATAAGATATTTGCTCTCAATATGGTGTTGATGTCTCTTGTGACTATCATTCTGTATTGGAATCTCTTCACAAGACTCATTTGATTATTATATTCCTAATGTATTCTCCTTTGATCATGCAAGCTCAAATATTGACATTTTAAATTATGTCATGCTTAAGGTAGGTTTGTATTTTTATCATGGGGAAAATAGAAAAGGTATGTTAGGTCCCCTCAATAAATTTGATTCTATTTCTAATCTCCCTTATAATGGAATTAATTCACATAGATGCTCAGGGCTTGATTTGATAGATGTTGAATTTAATTTGGTACCTAACTCTAATGTGTAGGACACCATGGTTAATTATGTGATTGACCATGAACCCCTATGTGTGTGGACATCAACATTACTCAGCATTGAAGTAAAGACCTTTGATTTTATATATGATTCCTATGAAGTTGCATATCTTCTAGATCATAATTATTCAAAAAAATAGAAACAAAAGGATCAACAACATGCATTGGATGAGATGATCCCTCTAAAATTAATATTTAATGAATATCTCACTCTAATTGGAAATAGTGAGCCCAAATAAACAAAAAAATTATTCATGATTTAGAAAGTCAAGCGCTGATTCATTCAAATATTGAAGGTCATACTTAAAGTGAGAGTTTAGATGAAGTTTTTGAGGAATATGGTGTTCATGATTATACTTATGATTCTAAAATTATCTTTGAGGACCTTTACCATAATGATTTCATAGAGGATGATGACTTTCAAGATTAAAGGTCAAATCTAATATCCAACTCAATAGGTAATTTTGAGGATTGTCTGAATTAGGTTCTTTTGAATACATGAGTAATAATGGTGATCTTTCAAAATGTATGTATCATAGGTAAGAGTTATTTTTTTATTTTTTTTATGATGTCCCAATGAGTAACCCTAATTTTTTGTTATATAATATAAGGGAAAATCTCAAAATTCTATTTAATGAATACAAGGATGTCCCTGATTATCTTAGAACTTTAATAGGGAAAACCTTATTATTACCCAAGAGTGAGAAACATACCAAAGTTTCCAAATCCATCCCCCATCTTGTTTGGGTTTTATTTAGAGTAGGATTAGGTTAGGTTTCTTGTTTTCTATCATTTGTTTTCATTAGATTAATCTTTCCTATTTTCAGTATTTTGCTTTCATAGATTAGTTTCCTATTTTTTAGATTAGATTTTAGTGCTTTCTTAGATTAGTTGTTCTTTACTTTATTTAATGATCCAAATTATGTGTACTCTACTATAATCAAGATAAATCTAAATCAACTAAGATTATTTAACTAAAAAGGGGTAAAAATTTATTAATCACAAAACTAAGAAACCAATTACAAGACTTTCTCCTGGTCCACCAAATGAACCAGTTTTTGATGCAAATCCAACGAGAGCATTCCAGGATTAGAAATGTTCCAATCAGAGCCATACTCAGAGGCCCACTTGGCAAGGGAGTCCGTAACCTCATTCCATTCCTGGGGAATGTGTTGGAAAGAAATAGAATTAAAAGAAGTACTGTAAGTTTTAATTTGCTAAACAATAAAATTTAAATGCCAGTCACCCTTACCAGTGTTACGATTGTTGAGTAAATTGATCACCAAATAACATTGAAGAATTCCTGTTGATAGCAGAATTTCACTGCCTCCAAGATCGCCATAGCTTCCATTAAATTGTTTGTGTAGCAGCCTTTGTATCTCAAGAAAAGAAATTGAATGTTCCCAATGCTGTCACGCCCAATGCCACCTATCCCTGCCTCTCCTAGGTTCCCCCGTGAGGAGCCATCCATGTTTACTTTTAAAAATCCTGATTCCAGAAGAGTCCAACGCTCCTTCCTGTCAACAGGCTATGCCAGCAATGTTCTTCCCCTCCATGCATTGTTGTTGGTCAATAACACGCGGTCTATGGTCATGTCCATCCCTAGGTGCTGACCAACTCTGACAGCTTCAGAATCCACTTCGCCCCTGTTCGCACACTTGAAAAGGAGCATTTCTTGCAGTGCATTGATGATGTTTATGCACAGAAACCTGGACTCTAGCTGCGCTCCCTTGAAGACTATTCTATTTCTCTCCAGCCACAAGTTCCATAGAATGAAAGCCAGACCAACCACCCAAGTAGTTTGTAATAGGGAACTCTTTGCTGGGGCGACTCTTAGTCTATTCCAGAACTCAGTCAAAGATGAAACATGCTAGCAAGGGGATTGCCAAGAATTCCACCACAAATGCCAAACCTATTTAGCATACGAGCACTAAAATAAAAGGTGAGCCCTTGTCTCCTCCCCTTTATGACATAGGGCACAAATAAAAGGCCCCTAAAAACCACATCTGCAAAGATTGTCCCAGGTGAGACATCTGTTGTGCGTGAGGACCCAAAGAAAAAAATTACATTTGGGCCAGGATACCCAGTTCCAAATTTTATTTCCCCACTGGAACTGCCTTCCATCAGCGAATTTATTAAACAAAGTCATATAACCTGAAGCCACAAAATACTGACCAGAGGCATCACCCCCAGGCAAGAATGTCATGTCCTTGCAAAGCGCTACAACCTCTGGCATTCAGGATTTGGGATAATTCATGCCTCTCCTCCTCCGTACCTCCCGACGGCTAGTCAGAGGAAGCTTTCCATTTGAGACCATTGGTTCTGCCAAAGCTAAAAATTTCTTTGTAATGTATCACCGTGTCCCAACCAGCAGAATGGAATGCATTTGCAAGAGGCTACAAGTGCGGATGTGAATGTAGAATGGGAGGCACCCCATCCCAAGAATCTTTGCATAATATAGCCTCCGTCCCACTGTTTCATATCCAGAAAAGATCTTGTTTTACAAGCTGAGCTCCTAGCTTAAGGGTACTCCATATCATTGACCCCCTTCCCTCCAGGGGGAGCCTGGGTATATCATGGGGCTCAATGTTGGGAAGATACTTAGCTGCTAGAATCCGGGCCCACATGGCTGATTGATTAGTGCACCATCTCCAGTAAAGCTTAGCAGCCAGAGCTTGGCTGGCCAAAGTGGCCAAATGTAGTCCAAGGCCGCCCTCCTGTTTTGGTTTACACACTGTAACCTAGCTGATAAGGCTCCATTTAGAGCTCTACAGATTCACGCTCCACAAAAAATTCCTAGAAAGAGCATCATACTCTTTTAGAAAGTAAGTTGGGGCGGTTTGAACCATGCTTCGATATATAGGTAAAGCCTAAATGACCGATTGCAGAAGAATCACTCTACCTACTATGGAAAGCCATCTGTGGGTCTAATGGCCAACTTTCTGCCTTAGCTTGTCTAGGACATTTTGCCAAAAAAGTTTGGGCTGCCTTCCCACAACAATGGGGATGCCTAAATAAACCACCGGGAGAACTTGAATCTGGAACCACAATATGGCTACAATCCTTCTCTGAATAGAACCAGGAGTGTTGAAAATGAAGATTGATGACTTGTGATCATTAATCCTATGTCTAGAGGCCTCCAAATAATTGTCCAGCGTGTTCCGGAAAGCTTTTGCTTCTCGAATCTGGGCTTTACCCGCCAAAATAGTGTCATCAACAAATTGGAGATGAGTCAGGGTATTTATCCCATTCCCCCATCTCCAGCCATGTATAGCATCCTGCGAGACCCTAAATTTGAAGAGCCGTCCCAGCCCTTCGGCCATAAAAATGAACAAATATGGAGAGAGCGGGTCTCCCTGCCGAAGTCCTCTAGAGGCACCAAAAAGCTCAGAAGGTGCACCATTAATAAGAATTGAATATGAGGGCATGGTGACATAGCTTAACACCCATCTAACCCAGTCCTGCTTAAAGCCAAATGCCAAAAGGATCTTACTCAAGAATCTCCAGCTAGCTCTGTCATAGGCTTTGGCAAGATCTAGCTTAATAAACATAGCTCTTTCTTGTGAGGTGCTCATAGAGTGGATAGCTTCCGAAGCAGTCACCACTCCGTCCAAACTTTGCTTGCCTACCACATACCCTCCTTGTTCCTCTAAAATAAGGAAAGGGAGCAGCCCTTTCAGTTTGGATGCAATAAGCTTCGAAATGATCTTGTAGACAACATTGCAAAGTGCAATGGGTCTATATAACTCCAATCTATCTGCATGCTCCTTCTTTGGAATTAACACAAGAAACGTAGCATTTAAAGCTCTGAGCATTTCTTTGCTGTGATGAGATTCCTGCATCACATCTTCAAATCCTTCTTAATGATGTCCCAAAAGTCCTGGAAGAATTCAGCTGGAAACCCGTCTGTCCCAGGAGCTTTTCATCTCTTAATGCTGAAAACCACCTTCTTTACTTCAGCCATGCTAATTGGGCACATAAGACAATCATTCATTCTCTCATCTACCAATGAGGGAATACATGATAAAACTCTATTTTTAGTGGCTTCATCTGGGATCGGATCACTAGAGAAAAGCTCTGAAAAGTGTCGAACAGCTTCCCTATTGATAGCCTGGGAAGAGTTAAGTCGAGTCCCATCCTGAGTTATCAAAGTAGTGAAATTTTTTTTGTTGTGCTTCGCTTGGACTGAATGATGGAAAAAGGCCATGTTATTATCTCCCTCTTGTAGCTAGTCCATTTGGGCCTTTTGTTTCCAGAAGATCTCCTCTCGAAGCTCCCATTCCACTAAGATATTTGCAGCTCTAGCTTCCTCCAAGCTCAGGTCTTCAGAGAGACCCCTATCTCTTATTTGCCTTGTAATGCCGTCAAGCTGGTCTTGAGATTTTTTCTTCATGCATTGTAAATTCCCAAAGCACATTCTATTCCAAACCTACAATTTTCTTTTAACATACTGTAACTTTTTAAGGAAAGAATACATGGTTGTTCCATAAGTAGGCCCTCCCTATCCCCACCATTGTTTAATGAGGTCATAAAGAGATGGGCCCCTAAGCCACATCACTTGAAAATTAAAAGGAGCCTTTTTGGGACCACTGATCTGCCCAATGGTAAACTTGATAGGCCAGTGATCAGAACCCCTCCAATCCAAGATCTCAGAAGTAAGAGTAAAAGCATTGGATTGCCAAAAACAAGAAACTAAAAATCTATCTAGGTGCTCAGAGATGGCAGCGTTACCTAATCTTCTGTTGCTCCATGTGAACAACCCATTTGAAGGTTTCACATCCGAGAGGTGAAGCACTTCCACATTATGCCAAAGGCATTCTGAAGAAGGTCCAAGATGATTCATTCCACCTTTTTTCTCCTCCAAGATCATGACCGCATTAAAATCACCAGCCACTATCCACGGCAAGAATGGATAACATTTTCTGATATATCTATTATGCTCCCAGAGTTGCAATTGTCCTCCAATGTCAAAAAGTACATAGACAGTGGTTACCAGGCTCATTTCACCAGTTTCCAAAGAAGAAGCAACTACTGACAAAGCTGATATGTTGGAAATCCAGTGAATTGGTGTAATCTTACTCGGGTTCCATCCCATAGCTAGACCTCTTGAGCTGCCCCAAACACCTACACATTGCCACTGAACGATAGACTAGACATTTGGCATACAAGCAAATAATGAATCCACTGATAATTTAGTTTCTTGAAGACAAACAATATCTGGAGAATGATCCCATAGTAATCTACGCATAGCTTTTTGCCTGGGGGAGCTATTTAAACCCCTTGCATTCCATGAAAGGACAATCATTGTTTGGAAAGAGGGAAGTGCTCATCCAAGGTTTTTACAACCCCTGATTCAACTAATAAATCCCCTGTAATTTTGATTCTGTCTTGATCCTTTTTCCTACCCGCCTTTGGAGGAGCCAAAGACGTGGCCTTTTTAAAAGATTTTTGCGCTAGACCCAGCACCCCAACAAGGCCTTTATCTTTTCTACCAGCCTCTACTTCCTTGACTAAGTCTGCCCACCTAACTTCCTTCTCTTTTAGCTCCTTTAAAGCCTCTGACGCTTCCTCCTCCACTCCCAAAGGATTGCCTAAAGGCTATTGATCCATCAAATCTTGAAATTCATTAGATTCTAAATTTAGCTTGTCCTGCCCCAAAGAGGCACCCAGGTCTTCCACCGGAATGCCATCTTCAATGGCCATGTTGTCAAGGACTTCGAACCTATTAAAACCTTGCTCAATTTTCCTCTTAACATTTCCTCGCCTTGGCCCACGGCCTCTCGCACGCTTCCTAACTGGAGTAAAATCATCTAATACATTGAGAGATTGAGCTGCTGCCCCTTGCGCCACACTGCCCAAATTTGATTTTTTTCCTCTACCCATCCCAAAAGATTGAGATTTTTCACTTTCATTCTGAGCTGAGCAGCCAACTCCCTTACCATCAGAGGCTGAATTTGGCGCTGAGTTTTCAGGTCCAGGTCCTTTACCTTTAGCAGCTAGTGGGCATTGACGATGCAGATGTCTGTAAACATGACAGATTCTACATCTGAAAGGGATGGATTCATAATCTATCTATTGAATCCATGACAATGACCCCATACAAATCTCTATTGAATATGGGAGAGGGTTGTTAAGGTCCATGTCTACACAAATGTGTGCATAAGTAATGATCTTTTTATCAAGTGACTGATGTGCAATGGCTGTTGGAGCTCTTAGCATAGCCGCAATCTGTCTAAGGATGTCCTCCCACCAGAATTCCAATGGAAGCCATGGAAGGCGAACCCAAAATAGAACATAGGCTGGAAGCTCCTCAGCCGAATTGAACCCCACATGCCAGGGTTTAAGAAATAGACCCACTCTTTCATAGAAGTATGGGCCCCCTTCGAAAATATGATTACGGTCCATTACTGAGGAGAAGGTCACCAAGAAGTAACTATTACCTACCAACATGATGTCAAAATCCCCATCAACTGCCCAAGAGTGGCGAATCCAGGCTTCCAATGCCGCCTGAGGGATTCGTATACCCAGGAACTTGCAAATCAGTGTGTATGAAGAAAGGTATTCAACATCCTCTTGGACTGTTTCTATTGTAATTACCAGGATTGGTCGGTCCTACCTTCTCATTAAACAACCATTAAATTTGGTCAGCTTCAAACGCTCTATGGCAAAATGCCCTTCCTGCCTCGAGAAATTTGCTCCAGGTGCTGAGGCGTCCTACCTGGGGCTCGACCGCAGGCTTGCGTGCCCTTCCCCACTCGCAGTCGTCTCCATCATTTTTTGATCAAGTCTATATACTTTCCTTTTTTGATTTGTGTATCTTAAATCAACTGATATTATGACTTGTAGAAAAGGAGAAAATTAAAATCTTGACACTTTGGGACTAGTTTACAGATTAGGCATATTTCTACATTTTTTGAGTCTTTAGGATGAAGGTAGGTAATTATGGATTATTCTAAATGGTATCACAATTTAATACTTTTACTAGGCATGTGGAATTTACTCTCAAATTAATTCATATAAATTTTTTAAAAAATCTTATTTTATTGGATCAAATGCACTTATCACATTAAATACCTATTGGAAGTGACAATTTTGGGTATAGTTATAGCTAACAAAGATGTTCTAGTAATGATTTGTTTTATAATTATACCAGATCACTTGGGTTCCATCTCCTCTTTTCCATTCAAGAACAAAATAAGGTCAAAAGAAAAAAAAAGAAAAAAAAGAACCAATGGGTTCAAAGGAGAAAAATATAATCTAAAGAAAATCAAAAGACTTGCATGACGGAATAAGGTTAATGTACCATGCATCATGATCAAAGGGAAATAATGGAATGAGAAGATAAGAATCCCAAGGTATCTCTGTCAGGGCTATGGACACCTAAATGGAAATAGAGCAATGCCTGAGCTTATCTTATTTTTTGAACTTTAATAGGTATTGGAACAAAACATACAACCCCATCAAAACCTTTGAAAAATTCATCATTGCAAGGGTCAAATAAAATACATGTTTTGACACACACATATCAAAGAAATTATAAGGTAAGTAACCTTAGGATTCTATTTCATGTTTTTTATTTAAGTATTAATATGTGGCACACTTCATGATTGATTTGGGATTGAAAACAAGAGTTTTGGGTTCTTGAATACTCAGGAGTATTACCGCTATAAGTTTCCATTTGTTGTACCTAACACACCCCCTTTTTCCATAAGGAAATGGGGACCCACATTTTTTAGGTTATTATCTTCATTTTGAGCCCCCTCTTCTATATGTTTATGAAAATTCTAAGAAAAGATCATGATTTAACCTTTTATACTTTAGCAATATGGAATTGGTATTATGTTTCCATAGACTAAATATTTTGTTCTATCAGGTTTTGTTACTCTGAGCTAATTGTTGTAGACTTATATTTATATGGAGTAACTTTACTATTCTCTTAGGAATTATTCTTTTGGGAATTTTATCATATACCTATTTATGTCAAGGAAATTATTGTGAACACTTTGTCCAAACCAATTCCCCTGAAGGAATTAGGTCTATGGGTTCTTTACCCAATGGAATTTGGTTTTTGGACAATTTTCTTGATACACCTAATGCCATAGAGACTTACCCGTCAGGAATTTTATCCTGGGCCTTTTCACCCTCTAACTTATCCTTCAAAAATTTTGTCAAGGGAACATGTCCTTTAAACTTTAGGAACATACCCTTCAATTTTTTGAGATTACCCTTCAACCTTTATGAAGTAGATCCTTTAGGATGTTTTTCATTGATGAATGCCCTATGAAGTGGACCCTTCAATTTTTTTCTAAAAAGAAAGTACCCTTTAGCATTTTAAAAATTCCATTTGAAACTTTTGAAATTCCCTTCAGCCCCTCTGCACCTACCCTTTGGGACTTTTATCCCATAACTTTTCCTTCGGCCCTTCCTCACCTACCCTTTGGGACTTTTATCCCGTAACTTTTCCTTTTTAAACCATTCCTTCAGAATTTTTTTTGAGACATTTTCCTCAAGTCAATTTAATTAGTTTGGACATTTTTTTGAGATATTTTTCCCTTCACACATGCCCTTCATAATTTATAAGCCTACCCTTCAATAATTATTAAAATGACCCTTTGACCCTTTTTAAAGTGGCCACTTAACCTTCAGGACTTTATCCTAAGCCTTATACCTTCCAAGACTTACCATCCAAGACTTTTGTCCTGGGCCCTTTTTCCCTTCAAACCAACCTTTCGAGAATTTTTCCTTTAGCTAATTCTTTCATATATCTTGTTTAAGATATTTTTCCCTTCAACCCCTTCCTTTGAACATTTTTTCCAAGAGACTTTGCCCTTCGCACATGCCCTTTAGGACTTTTGTCCCAGCCATTTTTCCCTATGAGCTTTCCCTTCAAGACTTTTATTGAAGGGCCTTTTTACTTTCAGCTAATTCCTTATAACATTTTATGTTAAACATCATGCCCTTCAGCCCTTTTGAGACCATCCCTTTGAACATTCATTCAGACATTTTATTTGAGAGAATTAGGTCTTTGGGAGAATTGTTGCAAATATTTTGTCTAAAATAATTCCCCTAATGGAATTCCTATGGACTTTATGTCTCAAACATTTTGTATAAAAAAAAAGTTCCCCCACACAAAAATATTGAAACAAATCCATTACAACAATTGCCTCAAGACCAATACTATACTTCCAAGTGGCACCCTTGCTTAGAGAACATTTTTATTATGTATTGAGCTTGATTTAAGATTTTAGACAATGGTCCTAATCATATTTTTCTATGATATATCATTGAGATTAAAAATAGGAGCTCTTTTATATATTCTTAGCTAGGTCCAAATCATATTTTACTTATACTAAGATATTAGGCCAAAATATTCATGCAAGGTAATTTATAAAGATTTCCCAAAGGATTATGCTAAGTCTTCTTTTCATTCATACTTGTAGGAGTAGAGAATCCTGAAGAAATGACACATGGCAAGTTGACAATATTAAATTTGGAAGTCGCATGGACATCATTTGATGATCATGAGGATGTCATTTGAATGTCAAATTTAACCTCAATAATGTATCAAACTTATGATATCAAATTTGATAGTCATGTAGATGTCATTTGATGGTCATAAAGATGTCATTTTATGGTCATGAGAACATCAAATATAACCTTGATAATGGCTAATTTATGAAATTAAATTTGACAGTCACATATATATCATTTGATGGTCATGAGGATGTGATTTGATAGTAATATGAATTTTAAATTTAACCTGATAAATTACTTGTTTGGATTTAAAAGTGGACCCAGTAGATTGATAGTTCACTTTCATCTTTATAGTTGATCTAACAGTGAAATATCAATGGAGACTTTTCAAATGTCTCTAATTAAGTAGAGAGTTTCCAAGTGGCATACCTGCATGATCAAAGTATAATTCAAAAATTCTAATCCAAGATCCTATGATGCATGTCTAATACAGCCCATTTGATCAAATGACATAAGAGCGAGTTGAAATGTCAAAGCTCCATGAGAGTGACAAGTGTCACCATCATACGGGCCCAATACATAGATCTAATGACTCATGGGAAGAAGCATGGAGCCCAATACATAGAACTCAGAATCCTAGAGCAGTTGTGAAGTGGAAAGTATATGAATTAGAGAAAAAAAGGAATGAAAATTGTCAAGCATATAGGAGTCAATGAGCCAAAAGCACCAAAATCCAAAAAATTGCATTAAACTAACACATGAGGATCAATAGTGTGAGTCATAGGTGGATTTTTTAAATATCCAAGACTCAATCAAGTGTTGACATGTGTCACATTTTTATATCTATCAAGGCATTATGGATATAATATGAGCATCTTTGGATGCTTGAGCTATATCCATCAATAGACATTGGATATCCTAGTTAAGATAGAGTATGAACACACATGTTTTAATCTGAATGGAGAATATAAAAGTGAAGATATTGATTTTATAAAAATCATGGGAGAGCATGCAATGCACATTTAGACTAGTCATGGCTAATAATAGTGCCAATGATTTTAAAATGTTGGTAAAGTGATTTTGGTCCATGCATATGTCAAAATTTCTAGTTGAAAGCAGTTAATATAAAATATCAACAGGTTTTTCTCATAACTTATAAAAAGAGGCATGTATAATTTTGTAAAAATAGTGCATATATTTATAGTTTTCATATCTTTCAAGCTAATATTGTAAAAATAACCTTTATTTTTATATACATGCATATGTTGCATAACTTTAACAAAAGCTAATTTAAACTGATAACTGTAAGTAGAATTTTATACAGTTTTAGACCACAGTTAAAAATCATGTTCTAACTATCACATGTAATGACATTACATGAACTTGAAGGATGAGGTGACCCCTTCCCCAAGTCTATATAAATAATTGGAATCCAAGTTGGATTTTTTGGTTAGACAATTTTTGAATACAAGAGAAACATCAATTTTGATCATCAACGAATGTGTTTTTGTATTTTATTTATAATTTTTATGTAATTACTTGTTACTTTCATTGGCTATATGATTCAATAATCTTTAGTGAGCAAAATTTACAAATAAATTCTTGATTCTTTTTATTAATGTACTAATATGTAGATGTACAATAGCTAGTGAAAGATTGTTAAATATATTGGTTAAGATAGTCAATTTTAAATTGATTTATAATTTTGATTTTGCATGAGTTATTTCTTGGATGTATTTTTTTGTATGTGTAGAACAACTACCTTAGATACTTCACTAGCTGGAGCCATAATCTCCTAATTAAGGGTTTGTAATAGCTACTCTAAAAAGAGAAACCTTTGTCTAAATATAATGAATTTCCTACATATTTATCTCCTTAGACTTCCTAATTATGTCTAACTATGTGTGTACAATCATCGATAGCAATAGGCATAGCTTCTGAGAGCACTTATCTTTTTAAAAACTAGCCAGGGGAGTGAATCCTAAAAACTACATAAGCTTTATTTTATGCCTTACACTTCCCTACTTTTTTGAGTTTGTTTTGAGACATGCTCATTCTAGATTAGAAGCCAATCACCCATATAATTCATGTAGATATTCAAAATCCTTTAAGAACCACACCTCCATCCAAAAAACCTTGTCAACAACTTGCATGTCCTACCAGCTATTCCATCAATAGGTTGTAACAGATTGCATACTTATAACTCATGCCCTAAAGTGAATTTTACCTCCATTGAGATATTAAAATATTAGAGACTACCTTGTTAAGGTTATGGGGTGCATAAAACTCACATCAATAGTTTCATGTTTAAATTTTATAAAGATAAAATAATTGGGCCCATAGTTTTTTTGTCTTAGAAAATATGGTTAGCATCTCCTTATATAACTATTCTATGTTTCAAAAATATTATTCATATTTATAAATTAAAACCAAATTTAGATTATTAATATTTACTTAATTAATCTTCTTAGGTATTAAATTACCAAAATAGGAAAAATATTCAATTATTGTAATTTATTCAATAACTAACTACAGGTATTGTTTGATCTCCTTGACATGTGTTTGGACTGCATTTTTTTGGTGATTGTGCTTAATCTTGGGTGTATGCTTAGTTATAAATAGATTTATCTGCATAGATAGTGAACTATTTGGTCTACTAATTTTTAAATTTGTTCATGAAAAAGTACATATATGTAAGGTTTTAGGTATATTAGAATGTGTATTATTGATTTATAATCTGTTGATAATGATATATTGAAAAACAAATTTTAATATTTTAGTCATATTATAGTATGGCATATAGAGTAATGTTCTATTTTAAAAACTAATGAAAGGAAAAGATAATAACTGACAATTCTAAATGGAGAGTTTACCAATTTTATTAAAACAAATTCTCACTAAACCTATTTTTTTGAGTAGTTTATGTTTCACATTTTATCCACCCACTCATTTCACTGTCATTTATAGCTATCTAAAATCTTAGTTCTTATGGAGATAAATTCTATCTCTTAAATAAATAAATATTTCTACAAACACCACCATCTAGTGTCATGTTCCCTTTTTCGTGGACATTGATAGACTTGATGATTAGCCTATTATATGACCTTCGTAGGCTAATAAGATGGATAGAGGGTCATAATGGAGCTTGGCTTGACTTTAATTCACAGAATTTCTACATTTGGTTTTCATTCAAGTTATTTCAGACACATTAGGCCTGAGCTCCTATTATTTAGGGATATTTGACATGTAGTAGAGTGCCTTTATTTTGGTATGGTCATGTGTGGAATCACTCCCTGGTTCACCAGCTTCGAACGGTTAGAGGATCTGACATGTATTGAGGGAGATATTGATATTTGATTGATTTAATCAAATATTAATTATTTAGCCTATTTTTAATTAGAAACCCTAATTCTAATTTAAGAAACCCTAATTAGGGTAAGCATATCTTTTTGAGGGTATAAGGGTTTCTCATGGAGGCCATTATTGATTAGCCATTGATTATTGATATTGATTTTGAAGAAATTCTTCTATGAAGACTGAGCCAAGGGTTCCAGGATTCCATTGCAGTGGAGAACGTTCCCTCTTCATTGTGTACGATTCAGAGGCTGTGAAAAATCAGCTGATTTATTGCCAATTTGAGAGATAGCTTCATATAGAAGTTATCATAGAGATTAACAGGTTTGAGAGATAACTTCACACAAAAGTTATCACAGGATTGCAGATGATTTGAGAGATAACTTCACACAGAAGTTATCATAGCATTTTTAGGTATTTATTTTCATTGGGTTTTGCTTTCAGTAATTGTCCAGATTAAGCTTTGATGTATTAGGGTCATATTCCTTGAGATCTGGTATCTAGCATAGAGGCCACAACGTATTATCTTGCCTCTGTACGAAATCTATACCGATCTGTACAAGTCCGTACAGTTCTGCATTAGGTCAGACAGAGCCGCAGGTAACTCAGAGATTGACATCGACATCCCAGTGACCGACATCGATCGACTGAAGACCGACGTTGGCAAATAAGGACCGACAGAGATCGACGTCGGTAGTATATCAACCGATGACAACATATGTGTGGCGACACAGAAAAGCTGAGACCTTCCAGAATTCAGGTTTCACTTCTAGGTTTGCAGAAGATCAGGGTTTTAAGACTGTATTCAAATTTTCCTGTATATGCATGACAAAGGACATCTATTGTAATCATCTGGATGAATAATAAGATTTGTGATTTGGCAGTTAAGAGATGTACTATGGTTTATTGTTTATTTGAATTTATCCTGCAAAATTGTATCTTGTTCAGAGCTTTATGTGTTTTTATATTCCCTATTTGAAGGGGATATCACAGTGGTATCAGAGCTTTGTAGGAAAAAAGGAGCCCCTAAGTAAGGGACATCACAGTGGTATCAGAGCTTTTGATGTTTTATATTCCCTATTTGAAGGGGATATCACAGTGGTATTAGAGCCAAATTCCTACCATCCTGTTGGATAGTTTGGGCAAATTAGAGCTAATGTCTTGCCATCTTGTTGGGTAGCTTGGGTAGATTAAATCAAAAAAGTATCATGATGACTTCATATACTCAGAGTTGATGGGACTATGATATGAGGAAGTTGAAACTAAGTTTGAAGAGGTTGAATGAATCTCTTTCATATCCTTCATCCAAAGACAAACCCACACGGTATATGACAGCGAATGAGGAGTGGGAGTTAGTACCACCTCGAGTTCGAAAGTTATTGCCTTTTGATCGCTTTGTTATGCTGAGGAGAGAGCACTATAGATCACTTAGACAAGAGAGCAGCATGTCCCATGATTATTATGATTATTATGAGATAGGAGATAGTGAAGATGAGGATGAGTTAGATGCTTGCACTCAGAGTGTAGAGGTGTGCTCAGATGTTAGTGCACTGAGGGTTGATGATCTCTCAGCTATGGCAGAGATTGTAGAAGATTCCCATGATCTGGTTATTATAGATGACATCCAAGAGAATGTAGTGGACAATTTTGAGAACTTAGTTTCACCGGTTGTTTCTTTTCATATGGAAGAGTTAGACAGTGATGCTATAGTTGTTGATACTCCATATGTTGATATGAGCTTTGGAGTTGATTTACAGAGTATGGATGATCATTTGTATATTGAGGTGGTTGGTGGTGAGTACATTCTTGCAGTTGTTGCTGAGGAGCATGTTGTCGATGCTGATACACATGTTCAGGATTTGGGAGTACCTGATTCTGATGAGTTTGAGATACCAGTGGAGTCGAGTCTCTAGATTGATTATTCTCACACAGATGATAGTGTGGTACAGTTGGTTGTGCCACCTTTATAGAGTGATCAGTTGGGGTGTGTGGGGGAGTATGTTGATGCTTCCACATATAATTTTTACTGCACTGAACCATTCATGGAGTATTTGCTGGATAGTGCAGGTGTTCGTCTGGACTCACATAAGATGACAGAAGGTGTTCTTGTCCGAGGTACTAGTGCTATTAGCAGATTGGGTGAGGAGATTTCAATGACCCTTTCTACTATGTTACCTTATAGGGATGTTGAGGTGGGGTTTGTTGAGCCAAGATTGGAGCCATCCATTGAGTCCCAGTTTGGCAATAGTGAGCCAGTAGCAGAGTTTGGGGGTTCTTACCAGCATCATATGGTGAGGTATGCTCCTTATTTTTCTTTGCATCCAGAGATTAGTTTTGGTGTCATTGACTCAGGTACCAATGATTGTCATATCCACGGTCCAGTTGGGTGTGAGTATCAGTTAAATAGGGACTTGAATTTTGGCAGAGTGGATGTTTTAGTTGGCTTGAGTTCCATAGAGTGGTTTCTTCTACCGGCATCTACAGTTGGTCTTCAGATAGTTGTTTGGGTGTCAAGTGCAGTTTTTTAGTTGCTGATTTTGATATTGTTGATGCTGTTGATGTTGATGATTTCTTCACAGGGATTGATTTGTGACATGATGGATGTTACACAACTTTTTCCTTGGGATCCAGGTGGATCGAGTGGTCCCTTGTTCTGACATTGCTTGGGGACAAGCAATTTTTGGAGGGGCGGATTGTCATGTCCCCCTTTTCATGGACATTGACAAACTTGATGATTAGCCTATTATACGACCTTCGTAGGCTAATAGGATGGATAGAGGGTCATAATGGAGCTTGGCTTGACTTTAATTCATAGAATTTCTACATTTGGTTTTCATTTAGGTTATTTCAGACACATTGGGTCTGAGCTCTTATTATTTAGGGATATTTGACATGTAGTGGAGCGCCTTTATTTTGGTATGGTCATGTGTGGAATCACTCCCTGGTTCACCATCTTTGAATGGTTCGAGGATCTGACATGTATTGAGGGAGATATTGATATTTAATTGATTTAATCAAATATTAATTATTTAGCCTATTTTTAATTAGAAACCCTAATTCTAATTTAAGAAACCCTAATTAGGGCAAGCATATCTTTTTGAGGGTATAAGGGTTTCTCATGGAGGCCATTATTGATTAGCCATTGATTATTGATATTGATTTTGAAGAAATTCTTCTGTGAAGACTGAGCCAAGGGTTCCAGGATTCCATTGTAGTGGAGAACGTTCCATCTTCATTGTGTGCGATTCAGAGGCTGTGAAATATCAGCAGATTTATTGCCAATTTGAGAGATAGCTTCATACAAAAGTTATCATAGAGATTAATAGGTTTGAGAGATAACTTCACATAGAAGTTATCACAGTATTGCAGATGATTTGAGAGATAACTTCACACAGAAGTTATCATAGCATTTTTAGGTATTTATTTGCATTAGGTTTTGCTTTTAGTAATTGTCTAGATTAAGCTTTGATGTATTAGGGTCATATTCCTTGAGATCTGGTATCCAGCATAGAGGCTGCAGCATATTATCTTGCCTCTGTATGGAATCTATACCGATCCGTACAAGTCCATATAGTTCTGCATTAGGTCAGACAGAGTCGCAGGTAACTCAGAGACCGACATCAGCATCCCAGTGACCGACATCGGCTGACTAAAGACCGACATCGGCAGATAAGGACCGATAAAGACCGATGTCGGCAATATATCGACCGACGATGGCATCTTTGTGTCGACATAGAAAAGCCGAGACCTTCCAGAATTCAGGTTTCACTTCCAAGTTTGCAGAGGATCAGGGTTTTAAGACTGTATTCAAATTTTCTTGTATATGCATGACAGAGGACATCTATTGTAATCATCTAGATGAATAATAAGATTTGTGATTTGGCAGTTAAGAGATGTACTATGGTTTATTGTTTATTTGAATTTATCCTACAAAATTGTATCTTATTCAGAGCTTTATGTGTTTTTATATTCCCTATTTGAAGGGGATATCACAGTGGTATCAGATATTTTTAGGAAAAAAGGAGCCCCTAAGTAAGGGACATCACATCTAGTCACATAACTCAAGTAGGGTAAGAATTTTATTGGTGCTAAAACAAATCAACTATTATATATTATTAGTTTAGGTTATACACACTCTATATTATTTTTATAAAAGATTGAAAACAAATAAGGCATAAACTTCCAAATATTCTAAAAAATATGCTAACAAAGTAGAGAGTGATGTAATAACCATTTCATCTTATTCAACATGTTGAAACATATTAGTTTCACCTTTCTTAAATAGATGAAACTTGTTTGATTTTGTTATAGATAGGTGTTGTTGAAACCCATATATAAATTGAAGCCATGCTTGTAACTTCTAATTCTTCCTGAAAATAGGGCAAAAAAGTAGGTATTAATGCAATAAAAGATTCACCTTTCTTGAAATGTTGGTACATATCAGGTTTGCCTTGTTTAAAAAGTGGAAGCATGTGTATTTTTTTGCATGCATATTTTGATGAAAATTGTATAGCCCCATGTTAAGAATATCTTGAAAAAAAATGCTAGGACATATAATTGAGAAACTTATCTAACCCTGTGTCAAGTATATCTTGGAAAAATAAGTGTTGGTTTTTGTCTTACATATATGGGTCACTGAGATGATGAAAAACTCAGGGATCCTAAACATTCATAGTATGTTAATATCTTTTTTCTGTCATCCTTTCTCCACTATTTGGATTGCATTACTATATTATTTATATGTTTTTTTTTATCTCAATTTTTTCTTCTTTAGAAACCAAAGTAATACCTTAGGAAAGGATTAATTCCCTCAATTTTTTTTAATGGTATTGAATCCCTACGTTGCCTAATTTAAAACATACCATTTTTATTGTCATTGTTTCTATCATCCCCCATTTTCTCTACGTCATTCTAATTTTCTACTTATCATTTGGCAGGATATGGAAAAGGTTTATGATGATATGATAATTGTCATTTGCTTTAAATATTGATTAAGTTGGGACCTAGTTATCCTCTCTATTTTTCTTTTCTTTTATAGTTATTTTTATAGTGCCTTGTATGTCAATGGATCCTTTCTAGGATTTGTTACACTTGATTTTCTAATTACATTAGATTTTGATAAGTATCTTATATTTTTATATATATGGATATAATCAAAAAATTCTGCCCTAGAATGTCACTTTATCACAACTTCTAGGATATACACATTAATGATAAACAAACATTAATATCATTAGGTTTTTTACCATTCTAGTTTTCTATTATGATTGAATGTAATTTTTAGTCCCACTCATATAATTTGGTTAATCATATGTAAACATTAATATCTTTTCATGATGTATAAGCATCATCAAAATGATGTAAATATTTGTTGATAGGTTAATAAGTTGACTTAGAAGGTATAAATTTGATCCACATCCCTTCTCAGGGATAGCGTCTCTCCTCAGGGACCGATCAGTGCTCACCATGTGTCCGATGATACCAATACCAATAGAAGGACTAACCATCACGCCAAAATATCTAGAGTGATCTAAGTCCTCTTCTAGACCCCTATATGGCTAGCCACTGAAGCACCTGAGGTGATTCCCAGTAGGACACATGGTGAGTACTGATCAGTCCCTGAGGAGAGACGCTATCCCTAAGAAGGGATGTGGATCAGGCCCACCAGCTTTCATGGGTCTCGACCTCGATACCTAGCTCTGATACCAATAGAAGGACTAGCCATCATGCCAAAATATTTGGAGTGATCTGGGTCCTCTTCTAGATACCTATATGGCCAGTCACAAAGCACCTGAGGTGATTCTCAGTCAGACACGTGGTGTGCAATGATCGCCTCAACGGGGAGACGTATCCCTGAGAAGGGATGTGGATCAAGAGTATCAATAATAATCTTAACCATAATTCATTTTATATTTTAATGGTTATGTTTAAGTGTTAATAGTCTTTTAATACCCATTAGGAGGTGTTGAATTTAGTAGGAATCCAATTGGTGATCATTTAGTATGATTTCTAGTTTTCCCACTAAAATGAGAAATTTCAAATTTTGAATTCATGATGAAACATTTAGGAAGTTTTATCATGTATTCGAGGCATTTATCTTTTGTATACATAGGTTAATATCAAGTTTGTGCCTATGGTATCTATTACAACTTTGCACTGAGCCATCTAAAATCAAATATATCTACTAGTTATTACATTGTCTCAGCTAATTTAAGGACTGTTTAAAAAGCTTTGAAAGGATAAATTGGTTTTCATATTTCTCATCATATTTAAAATGCCCACCACTTCTTTTGGATTGGATTAAAATAAATGCCATGAATGCCATTTATTTTAACAAGGACCAAAATAACCACTGAAAGTAAATATTCCTATGGTTACCTCACTGATTTTTGGTATTTATTTATGCTAAGTGGTAGATACACATCTAGAATAAACTCTTTTGTTCTTCAAAATATCAAATGATAATTTTGTGACTCATTATTCTTGACTATTCCCTTTTTACTTATTAAATTTTTATAGTTGGTATTTAGTCGAGAGGAATCTCAGTGGACCCTAGAGATCAAATTTGATCCCTTCACAATGTGTTTAAGGGTTTAAAATCCATTAAAAAGTGTAATTCAAAAAAGGGTCATCAAAAATATTTAAGGTTTATAAAATGATTAATAATATAGAGGTAGAAATTCCCATTACCGATAGTTCAAGATTAAATAGTGGTCTTTTTTGGTCCAAAATGCAAGTTAAATGTAAATGCATGTATAGTTTTAAATTAATGCATATGTATTATTTAAACTAGGCTCAATGATATTAAACATACAATGTGTAGGTGTTTATTATTAACATAGTTATAAAAATATTTAAACATTTCATTTTATTGTTATAGGTATTCATTTCATACAAATACAAATGACACCATCAAAACCGCACTCACGTTCTAGTCATTTACATTTCTCATGTGAGATACTCTATTAAAATCTCTTGAAAAGATCATTTAGTGAAATGATCAACA
The DNA here is from genome assembly GCA_037957365.1 of Torreya grandis. Lineage (NCBI taxonomy): Eukaryota > Viridiplantae > Streptophyta > Pinopsida > Cupressales > Taxaceae > Torreya > Torreya grandis. Next base: position 839,491 of record JARHVA010001261.1, on the reverse strand, counting down.
ATGTTGCACAAGAGGAGAGGTAAGTAAACTAGTTTTATATCAGTTAACATTGAATTTATCATTTTTTTAAAAAATATTTTTTCTTAAAATCATTTATTTTTTATTTTGTACAACCTATCAAACCCATTCATGAGAAAAACAAAATTTGGGACTTAATGATGATAAACAAAATCCATGAAACCCTCATAACCCCCTATGATTCCACAAGCCCCCGAGGTAGTATGGAGGATTTGGCTGCACATATAGAATAAAATAAAACAATGATTGAAGAGATAATTAAGACAATGAGGAACCCTATTTAACCAATACTCACCATACTTTGTTGGAAAATATATTAGAGTAATTATTAGGCAACTTAGATTTGATAAAGGGTCAAATTGATATATGCATAGCTTATAGAGAGATGTAGGTTATACTATGCTAAAAAATAATTCATGACTTATTTGAAAGATAAGAACTGATAAAAAACCACATTTATGTAATATTCATTGATCCAATAATCAATGCACCACTTTTGTTATCATAAAAATGGTTCCCAAGCCACCGGTGCCACCATGATTTGATAATACACAAATTTTGAGACCAATGGTGGATATTATTTTATTACCTACCTTGTAACAACCATGAGGGTCCTTTGCATTTCTTGAGGAAACACTATTACGAGTTTATTCTCACTAAAATGTTAATTATTTTTACAACTCAAAGTTTTAGGGATGAGGAAAAGGTTATGTACAAAATAAAATAGATGTATGTCATGTGACTAATCACGTTATGAGAGTCCATATCAAAAATATACATCAACATGAGACAATACCATCTATAGTGAAGGAGGTTGTAGAGATTGACACTTTGTATGCACTTAATGTTCTCACTGACACCCATGTTATGCATACTAGTAAGGTTTCTCACACTAATATTGGATATGGTGGACATGGGGATGCTCTAACTAGTGTTGATGCACAACCAAACCATTATAGATGATGCAATTCTATATGTACTAGACATTCAAATGAAGAGGAGTGTGTGATGCAACTCAATTATGGTGGTGCTTCCAGGTAGCTAGTTTATATGGTTTTAACTATGGAATTTTTTAAACTTATGTTTAGTTTGGAAACCTCAACCTTACCTTTAGAGGTATATTATATATTTGACATGTTGCCCAAAAAAATTAATAGTATTTCACATGTTAAATCCAAGATCTATGTATTCAAATGGTAATAAATAATTTACATAGAAGCTTCATTAATACATATGTAATATTTATGTTATAACGGGAGATGGTCCCATTCCTTTTACCCAAAAAATGTATATTTATATAAAGCTAATTATTTATACACACACTCATGTGTGTGTGTGTGTGTGTGTGTGTGTGTGTGTGTGTGTGTGTGTGTGTGTGTGTGTGTGTGTGTGTGTGTGTGTGTGTGTGTACACACATGTATACATATATACATACAATACATACATAAATACATGCTCAATTAATAATCATATATTTTTTATTTAATTTATGGCCATAATAGAGATGACTCCATCTATACTAGTGAGATTAGATAAAGAAATTACTGCTATAATTTCGTCTATGTAGTAACTCATTAAAGTATGAAACTTGAAATGTTGAATTATAATTATAGGTTTTTTAAATAGTTTTATTAGTGCTTGTGAAAATATAACTAAAATAAATGTATTATTTATGAAGGGGTGTCTCATACCCTCTAATACTCATGTTGAAATTATTAGTATGGGTGACATGGTAAAATCAATTTCATTTCTAAATTTATATATTATATTTAAATTATTAGTTTGTTTAAATTGTGTGTGTGTGTGTGTGTGTGTGTGTGTGTGTGTGTGTGTGTGTGTGTGTGTGTGTGTGTGTGTGTGTGTGTGTGTGTGTGTGTGTGTGTGTGTGCGCGCACGCGTGCCACACACATGCGCGCACACGCACACACACACATTGTATGTATGTATGTATGTATGTATGTATATACATACAC
>JARHVA010001261.1:812500-830000 GCA_037957365.1 Torreya grandis | reverse complement strand
ATGTTCCTAGTAGTAAAATTTCCATAGAAGATCTTTAAAAACCTTTCACATCTTCTTTATAAACTGATCTATCATCATTAACATATAAATGGTAATCCCTTAATATTTCTTGATCTCGATCTATATTATCATGTGCATACATGAATGTTATATGTAAAAAATTGGCAACCTTTAGTAATTTTTAACTATGATCTAATTCAATTTATGATTAGAATGTGTACCTCTCCAAAAATTGAAATACTATAAAAATAGAAAAAATTGGGAATGTGTCCTTTGTTAACTTGATTTATTCATCTAACCATTGATATTTATGTGTGTGTCTTTCATGATCATAAAATATTTCATCCCTAAATTTGACCATAAAGTTTGAAACATGGATTTTTTTGTAAAAAGCCAATATATTTTAGATTCCTTGACATAATTTAATAGATATGTCAAAGATTTGTGTATTCTAAAAGCAACTAATTATTTTCCAATTATTTTTTTAATATATTCATGGATACAATTTTTTAGTTTTGGAAATCCACCATGAATGTTGCAAGTTCCATCCAAACATGCTTTGTTATTAAAATAAAATTGCATCTATTTTTTCTCAAAAAATGTTAGGAATAAATTCCCTTGTTGATTTTAGTTGGACTTTCATGAGACACTCCTAAAAAATGATTTCAATATGTAAAGTTAAAAATACATCACAAAAAATATCATAATGCATTGATAATATGAAATGTTTCCCACAACAAAAAATTAGTGCGTGCATAATTTATTTTGACATAAACTAGTTTGGTCTTTTCAAAACATACTTGAGTAGTAGATATATATATATATATAATATTTATATAATAACTTGGATTATAGTTATGTTTGGTTCATATCTAAGAAATATTTCATATGTGTTTCATAGTTATGAGAGCCAAATTTTTGTTTCACTACATCTCCTATATTGGAAACCCTTTTGTTGTCTTTTTAGAATTGTGCAAGTCAATCTCTAAAAGCAGCAAGCATAGCCCCTTAATTTTATGGGATCTGCCATAAAATTCCTAGAAAACACTATTATTAAAACCATCAATTATTTTATATCTCCTAATTTATTTTATTGGTGTTTTTATTCCTATGTTTAATCTTGTCATTATTTATCTAATCAACTATTTTCTAGGTATCTTGCACTAGACATGATGCAAGTAGAACTATTCTATGTATCTTGCACTAGATCTTCTAGGTAATGATTAAATAAAAGTTTTAATCTTACCACTTTATTTTATTATCTAAAAAAAATTGTGTATCTTTATATTATATCTTAACTACTCAATACTCATACTTCTCATACATGAAATAGGATTCTTGTTTTGATTATGGACTGAAAAAAGAAATTTATCTTGACCTTGAGACCAGGGCTCTCACCTTTGGTAATACATTGAGCCTCAAAATGTTATGTTTTAAAAACATAAAAAGTTTATATACTTATTTCCTTTATTTTATAACTCCAATATTTATTTATATGCTCTTCATAGAGCTTGATTATTTTTACAATACAATAAATAGATTTTTAAATTGTCTACTAGCTTTACAACCTAATAGAATGAATTATCTTTTTCTCCCTTAGAAATTTTCTACATTAAAATTTTTTATTTAAATTTTATTATCACTCTCCTAATTTAAATATAAATTTAAAATATTACTAACATATATGCAACTTTACAAACAACAATACATAATCCTTTACACATTATTTTAGGCATGGCAATTAGGTTTATCCAAAGTATAAACTACTATAATTTTTTAAGACCTAGAATATTTAGGTATTATAAAAGGTTATTTTATTCATTTAGATTTTACATGACTTATTTCAAATTCCTCTATCATTATTCATGCTAGATTCTTGATCAACTTGCATAAAATAGGGTTATAAATGATAACTTACAAGTCAACAAACATTGTAACTAGCATAAAATATTTTATGGACACCTTATTAACTTCATTACACCTATATTAAATTTAAAATTATTACCCATATCCCCCTCTCAATTTTAAAACACTTATCATTATTCATGTATGAATTATGTTCTCTTTTACATTCCCAAATAGGGTTATAATCGCAATACACAAAACTATTGATTAAGATTTTGATATTTTTACATCTAAAGACACTCACAATAATTAAAGCATATTTAATTCCTTTAGTGACAATATATTATACCCTTTTATGAATTTTAATAACATTTTAATATTAAAATATTTGTATATAAGTGTTTTAATTATCTAAAACTCTGAAGTAGGATTTGCAAGCCTGTGTAAACTTGAGAGTATTCAAAACATATAAATTATACTTTTGAAGTCTTTAAATAGATTTAACTTATGGTAAAGGAATATTACACCTATTTTTAACCTATTATAATTATTTAATATGTATGATCAACCTTTAAGTTCTAAAAGAAACCCCTTTATTATATATGCTAAAGTGTAATCAAGTGTTCTAGACCAGAGAACACAAATATTGAGGAATCTCCATTTATTTATTATAAAAATTTATTTTATCCTTTAATAATACCTAAAAAATATTATTTTTCCATATAATTTTTTATTTTAAGCATAAAAATCATAAAATATATGAAAACTTCTCTATTCTCATATTGTATTGAACAATACCAAGTTTCTTCAGACTTTGTTGGTCATATATTTCATGAAATCATGAAATAAAATCAAATAAAATACAAAACATGAACTTACATATGTAATTATTTATAATTCATATAAAAACCATCATATAAATATTTTTATTCCATATATTTCCAACTGATCATACATACTCTATAGACCAATAATTTGCAGACTTAAGGACATATAACTAACATCATCATCCTCCACTATACTTATTTAATCAGTTCTCTTGACTTTTATTGTGTTATCAGCTCCTTTATTAATTATTTTAACATTATAATTTATAAAAAAATAGAGTAATATTTAGTTTGGTCTTGCTTTAGTACCAAATATCTCTCCACAATCTTCTAACTTATCTAAACATGTTTGTTTTAGCCTTCTCCCACATTGGAGACTTAGAAAGTAAGTTAGAGATAAATTTACATTTATGGGAAGATATAAATATATTTAAAACATGTTAATTTACCCCAAGGTTCCATTTATAAAATATCAATGCCTTCAATTCATGAAAAAACCTCCTAAACTCCTAGTCACAAATTCAAATTTTCAAAGTTCTCATTTTGGTGAGAAAACTAGAATATCTATTAAATGACCAAGTGAAGGTAAAATATGAATATAAAACACTTGATACTAACTCAATAGACCGTAATACACCTACCTAAGGCATACCAACCCAAACATTGACCTATCGAACCCAAATTTACATAATTCTTGTTGATGTTCCTACATCAAACTCCCTAAGTTGGAAATTTGAGCTCCTATTTAAATAAACCTTGATTTATTTTCCTCTTTTTAAAATATAATAGTACCTTGATTTGTTCAATTTAATTCCTACTCCTATCTTCATTTCATCTTATCTCTTGTTTTTATTTATTATCTTTATCCTCCCATGCATCTTTATTATTTTCCTCATAGCTATTCTTTATAATATTTAAGGGATCTTCCTTGTTGTATAAGAGCCATAAATATGATTTTAACTCTTCTATATCATCCTCTTTACCATTTTTATCTTCATTATATTTATTAATGTCTTATTTTAAGAGATCCAATAGCTCATCTTCTACCCTTTTTATGTTTTCATCATCTCCTATGAGGTTTAAATAATATTTTCCTTTCATTATTTGGTTCCATTTTAGCTCTTGCTTTTCAATATATTCTTCCATTTCTTTATTTTACATTTTTATTTTTTATTCATAAGGTAGAATAACTTGTACCATAACCTATTCTTAGACTTTTTATTCATCATGTGTCAATTTAGAAACATCTTCATTTTGTATCTCTATTGCCACAAACACTTTATTAGGTGAGTTATCATCATACTTTCCTATAATTAGTCTACCCAATGATGAAAGTGCTTCCTTGTTAAATGAACTCTTTAATGCCTTCATCTCATCAATTTATAAATCTTCATGCACATAATCAAAATATGTATTAGAAATATAAATTTGAGAAAATATATCATTTTTAAATTCTTCTTGATTTAGCATTACTCCTTGTAATGTCATTCCCTCAATAAAAAAATTTCTTCTTGAAAATATTCTTCTTATCCTCCTAACATCACTCCTTCTGGATAACAAAATTAAATCTTCTCATGCTCTAAAAACATGTTCATTAGTAGCTTATCCTCCTTGAATTTTTAAATATTTGAGACTTTAAATTGTACCTTCTCTTCATCAACTTGCTTAAATGTATTCACACATTCAAAAAAACTATTAGAATCAAAATATTGAGGCTTGATTTCCTGTCCAAATTTATTCAAGGGTTGATTTTTTATCACCCTTATAAGTCTTCTCCTCTTTTTGACTTCTTGTTGCTTCTTTCTTCACTTTGCCATTTTATTTATTAGAAACTTGAACAGAAATTTTAATATAAACCCTTGTTTTTCTTAATTTTTAATTGATTCTTCTAAACCTTGAATTAACCATGTCAAGGATTGATTCATATTAACTATCCCTTCTTGAAAATCCTCTTATTTTATCTTCCCACTTATTTTCCTCTTCTAGTTTCTCTCTTTTTACAGTTCTTCCATTTCTATTTGTACTTATTTTTCCTCTAGCATGTCTTTTTTACCTTGTTCTATAAAGTCTATTTTAACTTGCTTGTGTCTCACCCTAGCTTATTATCCTCTACCTAGTCTATTGATACTCTTTCCAAGTTATTTTTACCTTCAAACTACTTCTTGAGCCTCAATGTTCTCTTTATCATTATTAAGACTCAATGGTCTATAGGACTTATTGAGCCTTTGTCAAATTTATAATTTCTTAATCACCTTCAAACTTATTTTCATTGTAACTTACACTTATTCAAAACTATTCCCAAGAGCTTCAACTGAGATCCGATACTATTTTGATACAAGTAGACCTTTTCTAGGTCTCTTGCACTAGATCCTCTAGGTAATGACTAACTCAAAGTTTAAACATTACAACTTAAATTTATTCTCAAAATAATCTTATGTTTATTTCTCTTATAATATAACTACTCAACACTTACTCTTAATACATGAAATAGGATTTTTGTCTTGATTTTTGACTAAAACCAAACTTTCCTAACCTTGAGACTAGGTCTCTCACATTTACTAATGGATTAAGCCTCAAAATATTATGATCTCATAAATTAAAAATATTATATACATGTTTCCATTATTTTTTAACTCCAATAATGAGTTATGTTCTCTTTTTAGATCTTAATTCTTTCAATAATACAATAAATGGATTTTTAAACCGTCTATTAGGTTTGAAACCTACTAGAATGAATTATATTTTGCTCCATCAGACATTTTATAAATTAAAAAATGTCCATTACCTATTATTATCTCTATATTAATTTTTAATACAAATTTAAATTCTTACTAGCATATGCAACTTTGCAAACAATAGTGCATAGTCCTTTACCTCGTCTTCTAATCCTATCAATTAGGTCTCTTCAACTCTAAAACTATTATACTTCCTTAAGAAATAGAATATTTAATCCTTAAATAGGGTTATTATATTCATTTATTTGTTACATAATTTAATAAATATGCCTTTATCATTATTCATGCCTAATTCTTGACTAACTTGCATAAAATAGTGTTATAAATGACAACTTACATGTATATAGTATAGACAATGCAACTAGCATAACTTATTATATTGGTAACTTATTAACTTTAATCCATTTATATAACCTTTTAAATAATTACGCATATCCCCCTATCAAGTTTCAAACACCTAGAATTATTCCTATAGGAATTGAGCTATCTTTTGAATTCTTAAATAGGATTATAATTACAATACATTGACCTATTGATTGATATTTTGATAATTCTCCCTCTACATAAAATAAAAATAATTAAAAAATATTTTATTCCTTTACTAAAAATATATTATACCCTTATATAAAGTTTCATAATTTTGAATGGTAAAATCTCAAGATATAAGTGTTTTGGTTCTCTAAAACCTTGAATTATGGTTTATAAGCTTGTGTAGACCTGAGAGCAAAATAGAAAAAATTAACTTTTGAATTATTTCAAGATATTTTACTTGTTATTTAATATTAGACATATTTTTAACCTATTATAATCCTCTAATATGTATTTTCAACATTTAGATGTTAAATTAACTAATTTTATCTACTTGTTATAGTTTAATCTAGTGTTACAAACCCAAGAGCACAAGTTTTGAGGAATGTCTATTTCATTTATTATAAAAATTTATTTTCTAATTTAATAATAAATAAATGATATTATCCTTAATTTTAACATTTTATTTTAAACATAATAATCAAAATATATATGAAAACTTGTCTATTCTTAGATTGTATTGAAGAATACCTGTTTCTTTAGACTTTGTAGGTCATAGCTATCATGAAATCATGAAATGACATCAAATAACTTATATAAAATATAATTAAATATGTTATTATGTATAAGTCATATAAAATAATCATAACAATTTTCTTATTCATATATTTCCAACTGATTAAACATACTTTGTAAACCAAGAACCTGTAGACTTAAAGATATGTTATTAACATCATCATCCTCAACTATCCATATTTAATCATTTTATTATGTCATTTTATAATTCATTAATTATTTTTACATTATAATTTATAACAAACTGTATATACTTACTCTAGTCTTGTTTCAAGATGAAATATCTCTCCATAATCTTCAAACTTATTTGAACACACTTATTTTAGCCTTGACTTATAGAGTAAGTTAAATATAAATTTACATTTATGGGAGAACTAAAATACATTTAAAATACGTAAATGGAACCCAAAGATCCATTTATAAAGGATCAATTCCTTCAATACTTGATAAAGCTTCCTAAACTCTTTGTCACAAATTTAAATTTTCAAATTTCCCATTTTTGTGGGAAACTAGAATTTCTATCAACTAAAAAAGTAAAGGTAAAATAAGCATAGAAAATAATTTTTATTGAATAAATATGTCCTACTAAACCTTCATAAGTATTAATAACCCAAACACAGACCTATGAAACCCCATTTTACATAATTCTTGTTAATGCTTCTGCATCATAACATTACAATATTTGGTGAATTTTTTCACACCAAAAATATGATATGCATTATGTATATTTTCAACAATTGCCTTGTTTTGACCATAAACATAAGAGTTTGTTAGTCATAAGGTATTAATTATAGGTATCATATTAAATAAATTCATTAGCGAAATAACTAATTGACATCTTCTAGTATCATTTAAAATTTCAAAGTAATTATCATATTTTGTTTAAGTTTTTATTATTGAATGGGGGTCAACATTTATTAGGAATTAGTTTCAAATTTTTTTAATAAAATTCATTTAATTACATGGTTATTCTAAATTGAATCTTGGGAGGTTTTACTAAAGGTATAATTTATTGATTTGGTGTTTCCATATTGTTATCTTCATTTCTAGTTTCTTCATTTTGTGTTCTTGTATAATTTACTTCAAATTATACTTTCATTATTCCTTATTTTTATGGAATTTTGTTCATTATTACATTCAAAATTCTATTTTTCCATGTAATTTTAATCATTTTTTTGGGTGGGGTGCAAATCATAATGCATATTATTTTCATCACCAAATTTAAAAACTTAATAAATTTAATGTAGACTTGCATTACATTGATGTATATCTATGTCAAGGATATAATGCAAACAATAGAATAATATATATCAATTTATTTTGTAAGTCCTAGAAGACCTTAGGGCTTAATTCAGTTTTGATGGAATGATTATGTGGCTACCACCTTTAGTCTATAAGCAGACCCTGTTGTAGGTACATTAGGAGCTCAGTAGTGACACAATCTATTTGAAATTTTTTGGTGTTGTTATATTCAAAATTGATTTATATTTTACCAATTTATTACCCAAAATTTAAATAAATATGTGAGTATTTATAGTTAGTAATAATATAAGGTGATTAATGTTAAAAAAAATTTAAAAAAGGAAGAATGGTAGAACATAAAATAAGGTTTGCCTTTCAACAATAAAGACCAATAAATTTCTTTTAGTTCTCTTTGATAATAGTTCAAACAAAATTAGCATTCATAAGATTCTAGTGCTGAACTCAAAATAACATAAATGTAATGGGGATTCTAGGGTAAATAAAATTCATATATATAAAAAGTATGCTTTAAAATAGCTACCTATAATAAATTTATTTAAACATATTTATTTACATAGTGGAAGGAAACAAAGCATACATAGAAAAAAAAATTTAGCATAGAAGAAAGCACAAACCAATAAAATGCATTTAAACACTATTATCATATTTAACCATTAGAGAAATGAAATCCTCTATCATTTTCAAGAATTTAGAAACAAGATAATATGAAAATGATGAAAGAGTGAAAAAATTATTAGAATTTCTCTTTTTATTTGCATCAAGTTCACAAAGTTATATTCCCTTTTGTGCCTAAGACAGTTACATCGATTACAAAAGAATTGGATATATGACATCTATTAGTAGATAGAATTTTTTCATGTTTTAAACACTAAATAACATTCCCTATTAAATAAAATAAAATATTTTATAATATATTAAGTGGAATTAGAGCATGACATACATCAAGAGAAAGCCTAAAAAATGGATATCTCACTCTTAAGGTTCCAAGCTAGGATCATATGGATGTGTATGATGAAGAAGCTCCTACTATAGTAGAAGATAAATAAATTCAAAGAGGGGCAAAGAGGAATAAGCTCATGTGGTGACCATATATGGTTTGTTGCTTGCTTGCTTCTCATCTTCTATATGCCTTTCCCATACCTTAGATCATTTATTATAATCATTGTCAATCAATTTTAAATATATAATGGGTTCCTTCAAAATTTTGACTATGAAATCTGACATGGCATCATGCTTGGTTAAGAGAGGTTTAATGACCTCATCCATTTCAACAGTCTTCTCTATTCTTTGTTTGGTCGATGCTACCAAGTATACCATTTCTTGCCCAAGTGTTACTCCTCTAGCCATAGCCTACTTTCTAAAATTGATGATGAATTTTTAGAGTTGGGATCTCAAAGCATCCTTAATGATGATGGAATTATCCTTGTTAGAAAAGTGTGTGATTTTAGCCTCTTTAAGGGGAGTTATAACTCTTTCACCCTGTTAAGTGAAATACTAGCCTAAAGATCTCATGTTATCAATCCATTGGTTAAAATATTTCCTTCTTCTAATTATATAGGACTGAACAATGTTAAAATCCTCTGATGGGATAAAGTTTAGGTATTCAAATTTCTTCATTATAATCAAGTTAACTAAGTTGATTACTTTATTGTCATACATCCCATAAGTGCTCTCTACCTTAATGATCATGTTATAAATTTAATATCCTTTTAATTTGTATTGATATAGAGTATTCAAGGTGTCAAACATAATTTCAATAGCCCATTTGACCTTGGTGATGGTCTCTTTTGGTAATGTGGTTTTGTGTTATTGCTTTAGCTCAGTTATTCTTTGCTACAATCCTTTCACTAACTCTATGACTAAATCACCATATGTTATGAACTTGGAGTACAATTGATTACTTTTGTATAAGCAACTAAACACAGAATTAAACCATAAGTAATAAGCAACTAGAAATATGAAATAACAAATAATAGGAGATATGAGAAACAACCAATCTCTATTAAACTCTTCCAGAAGGAAATACAATGAAGAAATCTCACTCTTCTCACACCTCTTGGGTGTACAATAATTCTCCCTCAAGAGTTCTCTCTCTTTCTTTCTCTCTATCAATTACAATCAAATCAATAACCGAGTTGTTATTCCCTTCTCTTCAACAGATCTTCTTGATCTTGCACCTTATAGATCTAATTGATCTTGCTTACTTTACAATACAGCCCCATAGGTCTCTTAAATAGGATCCAAGGAAAACAATAATTAGAAAAACAGACTCAAGACTAAAATTAGTCTTTACATGCAAACCCACTATTCATCTAAAATTAGAACAAATCTAATTCTGGAAATGCATGCAAACACGCAGACATCAGTGTCAGTCTGTAGTTGACTGATGTCGGCCGACCCCTGACTGATGTCAGTCAATTCTGTGTCTATGCCTAACCGATGTCAGCGATACTACTGATGCTGATTATTGGTTAAGCCCAGGAACCTCCACATGAGCTCAACAGTGAAGCTTTTAGCTCCACAACTCAACAATCTCCCACTTGGAGATAAACAGCTGCACCTATTCCTATACAACAACATCCTCTGTCTTGTTTCTCTAGCTTATTTCTCCATCTTCAAATTCAATCTTGAAGACCAACAAAATTTGAATGAAGATTCAACTTCTCCTTTGTTACCAGCTTTGTTAACATATCTGTAGGGTTCTTATCTGTATGGATCTTTTCCAACTTCAACTGTCCATCCTCCAATACCTGTCTAGTGAAGTGGTACCTAAGCTGTATATGTTTGGTTCTTGAATGAAAGGCTGAATTCTTTGCCAAATGAATTTCACTTTGACTATCACTGTACAATCTGCAACTCTCTTGCTCCTTTCCCAACTCTTCCATGAACTGTGTCATCCATATCATTTCCTTGCTAGCCTCTATGACTACAATGTATTATGCCTCTATAGTAGACAGGGCAACAACCTTCTGCAACTTTGAATTCTAGCTAACCACTGTTCCACCAACAGTGAACACATATCTTGTGTTGCTTCTCCTACCATCCAAGTCACCTACCATATCCGAATCTACATACCCATGTAGAGAAGTGTTTGACTCTCCATAGCATAAATGCCTACCTTTGGTCCCTCTCAGATATCTAAGAATCCACTAAACTACTTTCCAGTGCTCCTTTCCTAGATTGGCCATAAACTTGTTGACAACTCCCATTGCTTGGGAAATATTGGGTCTAGTACATACCATATCATACATCAAGCTCCCAACTGTTGAAGCATATGGAACTTTGCTCATGTACTCAACCTCATCATGTGATTTATGACACTGTTCTTTGCTCAGCTAGAAGTGTCCAGCCATAGGTGTGCTTATTAGTTTTGCATCCTACATATTAAACCTCTCCAACACCTTATTCACATAATCCTCTTGAGACAAAATCAAACTGTGATTTTTCCTATCTCTCTTAATACTCATGCCAATGATTTTCTTTGTTGCTCCTAAATCCTTCATGGAAAATGTGTGAGCTAATTTTACCTTTAGCTTAGTAATTTCCTACATGTGTGAACCTGAAACAAGCATATCATCTACATACAGTAACAGGATAATATAACTACCATTATCCAATCTGGTAAAATAAACACAATGGTTAGATTGACATTTACTAAAGCTATGCTCTGTCATAAACCTATCAAATCTCAAATACCATTGTCTTGGAGCTTGCTTAAGACCATATAAGCTTTTCTTCAACCTGCACACAAGTTTCTCCTTGCCTTTAACCTCAAAACCTTCCGTCTAATCCATATATTTATCTTCATCCAAATCTCCATGAAGAAATGTTGTCTTAACATCAAGCTACTCAAGGTGAAAATCCTCAATAGCAACTAAAGACAATACAGTCCGAATAGAAGTCATCTTTACTACAAGAGAAAAAATTTCACCAAAATCAATACCTAGTTTCTGTGTAAATCCCTTTACTACCAACCTGGCCTTATGTCTCATTTGTCCATTCTCTCCATCCTTTAACCTGTAAACCCATTTGTTTTTTAGTGCTTTCTTTTCGGCTGGCAACTCAACCAAATTCCACGTTTGGTGCTTTTCCAAGGAATCAATTTTCTCATTCATGCCATGCTCCTACTATTTTCTGGATTCAACCTACATTACCTCATCAAAACTTTCTAGTTCTCCACCATCAGTGAGAAACACGTAGTATAAAGAAGGGGAATAATGAATTAGAGGTTTACTTACCCTTACAGACCTCTTCATGGGTGTTTGAGACACATTTATAGCTTGTTGTCCACCCAAATTTTGTTCTGATAGTGACTGATCCTGGTCATCTCTCAGTCTGCACCTGATCAACGTCAGTTCCACCTGATCGACATTGGTCTCTATCTAATCGATGTTGGTTCTTACCTAACTGATGTCGGTCTCTGTCTGATTGACATCGGTATTTGTGTTTTCCTATGAGTGATGATTTTTACCTATGAGCTCATTTTGGATCAAAACCTCATCTAAATCAAGATTGCCCTGCTCAGTATTATTTAGCCTCTTGAGCTGATCACTGTACATCACCTTCTCATTGAAAACTACATCATGGCTTCAAATAATTTTTTTAGTTTCTAAATTCCACAACTGGAATCTGAAATCTCCAAAACCATAACCAATGAAAGTGTAACGCATAGATTTAGCATCTAGCTTCTTTCTATTTTCTTTATCAATGTGCACAAAAGCTTCAGAACCAAAAACTCTAAGAAATGAAAGATCTACCTTTTTACCTGTCCACACCTCTTCTAGAATTCCACCATCCAGTGTAGTAGAAGGTCCTCTGTTAATCAACTAAACTACAGTATCTACAGCTTCTACCCAAAACTGTAAGGTCAAACCAGCATACAACCTCATACTCTGTGCACGCTCCATTATTATTCTATTCATCCTTTTAGCAAATCCATTTTACTGAGGTATCCTTAGAACCATCATTTCCCTATGTATTCCACTCATAGAATAATAACTATTGAATTTATTGCTGCATTACTCACCACCATTGTCAGATCTAAGGCACTTCAATCTCAAACCTGTTTCATTCTCAACCAAAGCTTTCCATTTCTTAAATGTGTCAAAAACATCATATTTCCTCTTTATTCAATAAACCCATACCTTTCTTGTAGCATCATCAAGGAAAAAAACATAATATTGTGATCCTCCACTAGAAGCTACCTGAGTTAGTCCCCACACGTCTATGTGAACAAGCTCCAACTTGTGCTTCTTCTTTGTTGACCCAATTTTGAGAAACTTCACTTTCTTCTATTTCTCAAAAATATAATACTCACAGAAATCTAGATCTATGCATTTCAAATCTTAAAGCTTACCTTTTAACTTAAGAACATTCATTCCCTTCTCACTCATGTGACCAAGCCTACAGTGCTACAACTTTGCATCTACATCTAAAGTAAATAAAATAGAAGGAGAATAATCAGTAATACAAGTAGATAGATAAAGTGTACCTACTCTCTTACCTCTTACTAATACAAGTGCACCCTTGGAAACTTTCCAAGATTCAGTTGTGAGAGTTACTGTGCAACCCTCATCACCCAACTTTCCTACAGAAATCAAATTCCTCTTTAGGATGGGTACATGCATGACATCCTTCAACACCCATGTGTTGCCATTCTACAATTTCAGCTACACTTTTCATTTTCCAACAATTTGGCAAGGCTCATCATCCCCTAAATAAACTTTTCCAAAATCTCCATGGACATAATCATTGAAAAATTCTCTATTTGGGGTTGCATGGAAAGAAGCACCAAAATCTAAAACCCATGATTCTACTTGACTATCCAAAGAAAATATAAGAGCATCCTGTGCAATAATTTCTGCAACATTTGCTTCCTTATTACCTTCATATTGATTTTCTTTGTTATCCTTCAACCAACAATCTTTCTTTGCATGCCCTTTCTTTCCACAATTCTAGTAGGTTATTTTTCCATTTTTGGATTTGGATCTCCTTCCCATCTTTGACTTTGATTTCCCTTGCTTGCCCTTCTCTCTTTGCCTTCCCCTGCTTTCAACACTTAAAGCATTACCTGATGTTTCCCCTGTGCTTTTCCTATGAATTTCTTCATTCAAGATTACACTAACAACATCATCAACTTTCAAGATATTTAAAGCAGATGCAGTATTACTAACTGCCATTACCAAGTTGTGCTAGCTTTCAGGTAAAGAGCATAAGATTAAGAGAGCCTTAATTTCATCATCAAAAGCTATTTTGATTGAATTTAACTGATTTACAATTTCATGGAAATCATTAAGATGACTATATATAGATCCACCTTCCTACATTTGCAAATTAAATAATTGCTTCATAAGATATACCTTATTCGAAGCTGAGGGTTTTTCATATAAATTTGCCAAAGTATCCATTAACTCTACCATTGTCTTTGCCTATGATAAGTTGGAGATCATAGAAGATGCCAGGCTCAACATTATATATCCAAGAGCCTTTCTATCAAGAACATTCCATTCTTCATCTTCCATATCTATGGGCTTACTTGAAACCCCACCCAACGGTAAGTATTAATCTTTCTGATATAGATAATCTTCTATCTACATCCTCCATAATTGATAATTCTTGCCATTGAATTTATCCATTCTTAGTTTACTTTCTTATGCCATTACTTTACTCCCACTCAATCAAAAACCCCTATGAGTGAATCCTGTAATCAACAAAACACTACCCTCGCTCTAATACCACTTGTTAGGAACTTGGAGTACAATTGATTACTTTTGTATAAACAACTAAACATAGAATTAAACCAAAAGTAATAAGTAACTAGAAATATGAAATAACAAATAATAGGAGATATGAGAAACAACCAATCTCTATTAAACTCTTCCAAAAGGAAATACAATGAATAAATCTCACTCTTCTCACACCTCTTGGGTGTACAGTAATTCTCCCTCAAGAGTTCTCTCTCACTCAATTACAATCAACTCAATAACTAAGTTGTTATTCCCTTCTCTTCAGAAGATCTTCTTGAACTTGCACCTTACATATATAATTGATCTTGCTTACTTTACAATACAGCCCCATGGGTCTCTTAAATAGGATCCAAGGCAAACAATAATTAGAAAAATAGACTCAAGACTAAAATTAGTCTTTACTTGCAAACCAACAATTTGTCTAAAATTAGAGCAAATCTAATTCTGGAAATGCATGCAAACACGCAAATGTCAGTGTCGGTCTATAGGTGACTGATGTCAGTCCACCCCTGACCTATGTCGGTCGGTTCTATGTCTATGCCTGACTGATGTCAGTGATACTGCTGATGCCAGTCGACTGTGTAACTGATGCCGATTACTGGTTAAGCCCAGCAACCTCCACATGAGCTCAACAGTGAAGCTTTTAGCTCCACAACTCAACACCATATGCCTTTAGAGATAAGATGGGGTCCTATTCATATTATTGATATTATCTAGGCTTGTATCTTTTATTCTTGGTTAATTCAAATAGGTTTTCTTCATATTCATATACAAATATCTGATCTAGATGAGTTACCTTCCTTTTAGTTAGCCTCTTCATTACTCCAAACTTCTTATCAAAATCCATAGAGACCTATGGAGGATATACTATAACCAAATCTTAGTTATCTATTTTATCTAACAACATTTCCTTTATCTAATATTTATCTAAAATGTCCCCCTAAGGCTAAGTGGATGGAGGCAATTGATGATCTAGAGTCAATTCATGGAAGGTAAATATTTGGGAAGAAACTATGGAGGTGACTAGGATAAATGAATAACTAGGGGATGAGGTGGGAAGTGTTAATTTTATAGATGACAAAGAACTAATGATAGCATAAGTATTTGTCAAGAATAAAGGAACCTGAGGTATGAAAATAGTAGGCCTTTTCTTTGGCAATTGAGGGCAGGGCATATGCATGGGCCTGGGTAGAATTAGAGATAGATTGGCTATCATTGAGACCTTGGAAGTGGATGAAATAACAAAATGGTTGATAGCGTGTATGGGAATAGTTATGGACCTAATCACAGGTATAATGAGGGGCCTTTAGGAAATTAGGTTCATGTGATTTGGTGTTAGGGGCTCATAGATTAACCTAAGGGATGGTTACTTAAAAACATGGGAGGCAAATAAACATATTCTTTATTAGAAGTACCTAGTTATTATATAATAGGAAGCAAGGGAGGAAATAATGGTGCCAAAGTTGTTGGTGTTGTAGTTGGTGGTATTACTATCTCGATTTAAGATGAAAGAGGCACCATCAAAGGCTTTGGCTATAATGAGGTAACATTTTTTTCCTAGGATAAGGTGCTAGATGTTGCTCTAGAAATATAATCTTGCTCATTATGTTTTTTAGTATCAACCTTTCCCTTCTCTAAATTAGGAGATAATGATTGTAATATCCTCTGATTAAGATGAGGGTCAGTTGGTCTTTCATAGTCAGCACTAGTAACATGAATTATGGATGTAGATGTTCCTTCTTGAGCATCTTTAGACTTGAAAACTTCATTAAAACTTACATCTTTAAATCTTCCCTTAACCTATGGGATATTATCACCCCTTAATATTTACTTCACCTCTTGATCATTGGTTGTATTGATCTAAAACCTATCTTCATCTTTAAGCTTGTGATGGTAGGTGATGCTCAAAGTTACCCTATGTTTGATGCAATGTTTAAATGTTATATGCTCTAGGTCCCATTACCTATTTCCATCTATTTCTAAATTAAAAATGGGCATTTTCTTGGTAGAAGTAATGACAGAGTTCCAATTCTCTATTCTTAATTGGCCAATGTTAGATAGTTGAGGATGAACTAATCCTCTCTTTTTATTTTTCATAATCCATCCACCCTTGTGAGAAATTAAAAAATAATTCCTTGTTTATCCATCTTGTTTGGCACTATAATAGGTAAATTTAGGGGGTTTTCTTGAGTTTGACTATCCTCACCACTATGCAATCTAGGTATTACCATTAAGATCTTAGGGTGTTTAATATTGCTCTAATTTCCTTTGATAATTTTATCATAGGCCTTTAATGAATTTAGTTTTACTCTATAGGGTAGAAATTCTCAACTATTTCCCACATGTCCTACTTGTACTTGTATACTCTGACCTTAGAGAATGTATGAGGAATAATCCAATTCAGCTTGGGGCCCTAATTGGTGAATTAAGGGAAATTTTAGGTGGCATAGATTACATCTACCAGGTAGGTCATCATGTATAAATGATCCCCCTAGTTGGACATAATGTTTTTGATCTATAATTCAAGTTAAAGGATATGATTTATCCCAAAGGGGGAGTCCTTACATCATCTATTATCATGGATATAAAGGGAACACATTTCTCATCCACATGGCCTATGTCTTTATCATTCATCATATCCATACCCATTATTACTCCTTTTCTAAACTGGGTGTTGGGGATTTGACTAATTTTGGTTTTGCATACAAATTTTCCCTTGTTCTCAGCTCAGTCTCTCAAAACTTCATTGATATCAAGTATTTGGAGCTAGTGAGTTATAGTATCCTAATTGTAAACAATCTCTAGTTTGGGTAGATCATAGTAAGCTTGAAAGGCTATCCTAGCTATGAAAGTAATGTCTTGATCCAAATCCAAATATTTAATCATGTTATTAACTCACATAGACTGAAGAAACATGTGGTAGAGTAAGTCTACATAGTGGAATACCTCTAGGTTAGATGTTACCTTATGAAAGCCTACA
>JARHVA010001261.1:787500-807500 GCA_037957365.1 Torreya grandis | reverse complement strand
GTAGTGGTTCTACTTAAAGGATGTATGCTTACTAGTTTCTCATGGAAGTTATTGAGCACATTTGTAGCTTCATTTTTGGAGATGCATCTCAAGTAGATACCTTCATATTTTTTTAGTACTCATCTTTTTATCATGAAATGCAAACTTTTGAGCCTAAGTGCTCTCTTTCGTTCCCTTTTAAACTCCAAGGGGAAAGTTCCATTAAATAAGTAAAATATAATTTATTTATACCAATCTTTACTTGAGATCTGGCCTAATTCTACCTTCAAAACATCAATTCGCGATCAGTATTATCAATTAACTAAATTAAACCTTGTCCTTGTACCATTTTGGTTAACTTAATCTCTATGTTTTATTCTTGGATCTTGATCATCCACTTCCCTCATCTTTACCCTAACTCATTTTGGCTAATCATAAGCTTAATGGTAGGGTCAAGTACAATGGAATGAGTCTTGTTTTTTAGGATGTAATGTTTGAACTTTTTTATGGCCTTTACTAAGGCATACAATTATTTTTCCAAGAGGGGATATTTAAATTCAGATTCTTTTAAGTTTTTACTCATGAAGGTGGTTGATTGTTCCTTGTCATCCACTTTCTACATTAAGATAGTAATAATCATGTGATTAAAAACAAAAGAATAAAGGTATAAATATTTATAAAAATATAGGTTAATTAACACAGGTGCATGTACTATGGCTTCCTTGATGTCCTAAAAATATTTCTTAGCCTCAGACATCCAATTAATCTTTGCATCCTTTTTTAACATAGCATTTAGGGGTCTAATAATTTCATCAAAATGTGAAATGAATTTTCATATGAATTTAGTTTTTTTGAAAAATGATTTAACTCTTTTATTCTATTACGAAAATCAACATTAAAAATAACATTAATTCTTTAAGGGTCAATAGAAACACCATCCTTCATGATTATATTTCCTAAGAGCTTACCTTTAGTTACAAAAAATATACTTTTCTTGGGGTTTTATAGCAAATGTCCTACATTTCTCTAGAACTTATTGGAGGTGCATCATGTGACCTTCCTATTATTAGAGAAAATGGCTAGGTCATCCATGTAAATAATAATTTACTTATCAATCATTCCTTGGAATGCATGATCCATGAAAGGTTTAAAGGTAGATCTGACATTGATGAATTTTAAGGGCATCCTTCTATATGCAAACATTCCCCATTTGGTCATGAAGGCAGTCTTCATCCTATCTTCTTTGTTGAATATCACTTGGTAGTATCTAGAAAAACCTTCTATAAAGGACATCATTTGAGATCCTCTAACCATTTTAATTACCTCATCCAAATCAAGAAATAGGTATTTATATTTTTCTAAATATTTATTGAGGTTCCTAAAGTCCACACAAAGTCTAATTTCACTATTTGTATTCCTGACTGGGACCAAGTTGGCCACCCATGTGGAGTGTCTAATTGGGAAAATAATCCTTGCATATAGTAAATTCTTCACTTATTTATAAATGAGAGGCTTCATAACTACATTTATGGGTCTCTACCTTTACCTGAAGGGTTTACATGCTTCCTTTAAAAGGATCATGTGAGTAATGACTCAAGTGTCAAAGACTCTGAGACTTTCATAATATCACACAAGGACCTCCCTAAATTAGGGAAATATTTTAGTAGCTTTGGTCAACTCTTCCTTACTATATACCATCCCAATGTTGATGTTCTAGGGATTTCTCAATGAACCCAAAATAATTTGTTTGTAATCTTTGCTACTTACATTG
Source organism: Torreya grandis (assembly GCA_037957365.1). Lineage (NCBI taxonomy): Eukaryota > Viridiplantae > Streptophyta > Pinopsida > Cupressales > Taxaceae > Torreya > Torreya grandis. Next base: position 805,750 of record JARHVA010001261.1, on the reverse strand, counting down.
GGCACCTTGGTATCACTTGTTGACTTATCATGATCGAATATCCTTTTGAGAGAGACCATGCCCTTAGGAATTCTATTCTTATTAATCTATATTACACCATAATCATCAATTTTAACCTCATTTATAGACTTTTATTCATGTTAATCAATTATGTGTAACTCGAAAACTCATAACTATTCATGAAATTGATGATTTGTTTATCATAGTTAAAAACCTATAAGTGATTAACATTATCTGGCATGGAAGGGAATGATATAATTTTAACTATAAACTTATACAATTTGAGAGGCTCACACAAGGATAAATTTGATGCTATGAAGTAACACATCTACCAATAGATTTTTATCCCTAGGTATAAAGGCAATGTTAAATGCTTTAAAACTCTTAATCAAATCCCAGGATCTAAATTTATATTTCTTTAAATAAGAAAGCTTGCATTGATAATGATTATGTACTTAATTAAAAACTAATTCTGAATCACCATGGACTAATAATTTCCTTACATTATGCTTGATGGTGAATTGAAGTCCTAAGATCAAGGCCCCATACTCTTCAAGATTATTAGTGTATGGAAATTAAAGCCTATAAGAAGCCAAATATTGCTTACTAACTAGATTCGTTAATACAATACCTACCCTTTAGCCTTGTTTAGATTTCACTCCATCAAATTACATCATCTATAATCCTTCATACTTAGCCACTATGTTACTTTCATTTGAGTCATCAGTATCAAGAGCATGCATACCTAAGTTGGTGGATTAGAAATTTATGTTTTCATTCTTGGAGTTATATTGTGTTATGATAAACTTCATTCTCAACTCTTGTTAGATTTAGATTTGATTGGGCACACCCATACAAGGTAGCCATATATGAAATCAATCCATTGACATGTACCTATTTACATATTTTGTCCAGTCTCTACTCAACAACATCTCATATGTTTTTTGGATTTATAAAACTTGAATGTTGATGAATTGTTGAGTTTAGGGTTCATAAGCCAGCTTCAAAGTTCAATAGTTCTCCTACACACCTTAAGTTTTAACTTTTCCAATTGGATAACTCTATTAGATTTAATTAGTCTTAGTCTAAGATTTTCATAAATACCTTTAAGCATTATGTTAGTAGATGCCCTAGAATCAAGTAAACAATTATGTACATTTTTTCCAAAAATTCTAACAGTGAATAGAAATGGAGGAATCTTAGCCTTGCTCTTATACATTACCACATTTTCATTTGAAGATTTGGATTTATTTTTGTTTTATTTCTCAATTAATGATTTTAATAATAAATCACATTACTCAGTGATTTGAGAAAGCTCATGTAAGGTAATATTTTCTTTAATCTTCTTCATAGCTTCCACAATGTTGTATCCACCTCTAAACCTATTTTTAGACAACTCTAAAGTTGGTTGAGTATCCTATAATTTGGTGTGAGGAGGATTATTATTGGTTATATGATCCAGGGGAGTGTCAACTCTGTTAGCTAGTGTGTAAGTCCTTGCAAGTTTCTTTTGAGATATATTCCTCAAGGCATAATTTATCTTTTAGTATTATTGAAAAGTGTGGATCTCTTTTGTGTTTCTTTCAATCTCATTCTCTTCTTATTTTTGAAACTCATAAGTTTCAACCATAAAGGTCATTTTTGTAAATTTAGACCTATTGTCATGTGTTCTTGTATTTTGAAGATTGCCATTATTGATTTGATTGTCTATGATAATGTCATAACTTTCCAACTCACCTTAGAACATTTCAAAATTAGCTCTCCATGTTATGGACCCTACACCAATTGGTCAAGGATAATTTGCAGATAGTTATGTCATGCATCTTATTGGTTGGGGGATCATTATTTTTGTTATTATAAAACTAGTTGGAAGGCCTATTGTACTTTTGAAACATATAATTTCTATTAGAACTTTCCCCTATGTTTCCCACCTACCTTTGGAAATTTAGAAAGTCACTACCTAGTTTTTGGACCATAATTCATAAAGTCACTACCTAGTTTTTGGACCATTCTCTGAATTGATTCTAGGTTTCCCTTTAATGGGTTAGGCTTAGTATTCTAGGTTGGGTTCTAGACAACATTTTGGGTATTATATTTCTTAATAGGGACCAAATCCTAGTTATTGTTCTGGGGACGAGCCCCAGTATTAGACTTATTTAAGAATACTAGTTGCTAACCTAGATCTACATGGCTTAGTGGAAATTGATTGAGTTTAGGTATTTGATTTAATGTAGGCACATTTTCATTTTCTCTCAAAACTAGATTTATATTATGAAAATCTAGGTTGATGTTTTGGATAGTAATGATAAGATACCCTTGCAGGTGCATTTGATCATCGTTATGTATGGCCTCTACATGTGCAAGTGGAAAAGTATTAACATTCATATTCCTACATATAAATTCATTAGTCATTATATCGAGAGAATTTATATAAAATTTAAGTGCTATGTCGTCTATGGGCAAATAGGAAGCTATGGTGAGGCTATACATCTTCTATAATTTAGCATTGAAAGTTCATATGCACTCACTCGAGTCTTATTTTAGGTTAGTGAACTATTGGTAGATAATCCCAGGGATAATGACCCTTCTAAATTTTTAAATGAAGGTATAATTGAATTGGTCCCACCTTATGATGGAATGTTATGGTAAATTAAGGAATCATACATAGGCTACTTCCCTAAAGATAAATGGAAAAAGTTTGTAGGATAAATCTTCATGGATGATGTTCAAAAGTCTAAGAGATACATTGAATGACTTGATATGTTCTTCAATAGTTATAATTCTAGATGGATTGAATAGGGGGGAGTTATTTTTTAGGGTTTCTAGGAAAATCATATATAGGATTGGGCACATTTACAGAGGATCCTCCTAACCATGCTATGACTGGTTAGATGTAGAATGGAGGGGATGGATAATGAATGACTAGATAGGTAGGGTGGTATTTGGACTTCTTACATCTCCCTTTATCATCTCTATCTTTGAAATAGGTTTATAAATATCCAAAGGTAACTCTAGTTTTAGAGTGATATTTAGTCTTGATCCTCGATAACTCTAGGATGCTATGCAAAGCATCTATGTCAAAAATACAAAATACTACAAAATTTCATCAAATATTGCTAAAAAGGTTAAAGATTTGTAAAATTAACATAAAATAACCTCACAGAAGGATCCATAATCAAGTAGAGTGGTCTTAATTTACCTTCTTAAGTCTAGATCTTTGAAAGCTTTGAAGCTTACGTAAACTTTTGCCATGAACTTGGTCTAACCTAAAAAGATCAATGTTGGATAAGATATTTCAAATAACCTTTGGTGTATTATGCTTATCAGAACATTATCATAGTGATAAAGTGTAAATATAACCTTAATGTTACTTGAACTTACTCAATTTATATTTCTAAAGCCATGGCCCAATGATCTTTCACAAATAATCAACTTAGACACTAATCATTACATTAATCTACTACATATCTAAAGTTTAAGTTCAAATTATTTATACCTTTACAAATATAGATGGAAAAGAGCATGATCTATCTAAATAATTTAACGACATGCCTATCTTTAATTTTTTTAGATGAAATTTAAAACAAATTAGAGGGGTAATGTGATAATATCTTCAGACCTAAGCTAGTATTTCAAGGATCTTTTGGAATAAACACATTTTCACATAGATATTTTAAAGGTTACAAATATCTTACCAAAGATGAATTGAAACTATGATGTTTACACAAATATTTGTGTATATAGAATAATTATTTTATATTTCACTAAAAACACTACAATTTTACTCAAAACAAACAAAGAGGCCCTCCTTATAGCACCAAATTTTCTCCTATTTATGTATATCTATGTCAAGGATATAATTCAAATAATAGAATAATATCTCAATTTATAGTGTAGGTCCTGGAAGACCTTAGGGATTAATTTAGTTTTGTTGGAATGATTATGTGGCTAAAAACTTTAGTATATAAACAAACACTATTTTAGGGACAAGAATAACTCAGTAGTGACACAATCTATTTAAAATTTCTTCTTGTTATAATAAAAACTGTTTTGTATTTTGCCAATTTATTTCCCAAACTTTAAACAAATAGGTGAATATATACATTGAGAAATAATTTAAGGTGATTCAAGCTTAAAAAATCAAAAAAATAATAAGGGTAGATAAAAATAGAAGGTTTTCCTTTCAACAATAAAGACCGATAGATTTCCTTTAGTTCTTTCTAATAATAGTGAAAAAAAAACTAACATTCATGAGATTCTAGTGATGAACTCAAAATATCATAAATACAGTGGTGATTCTAGGATAAATAAAATGCATATATTGAAAAGTATTCTTAAAATTTTCTCTAAACATATTTATTTGTAGAGTAGAAGAAAACAGAGCATACATAGGCAAATTTCGTTAGCATAATAGAAATCACAAACTAATAGAATAAATTTAAACATTATTATCAGATTTAACCATCAAAGAAATGAAATACTCTATCATTTGCAAGACTTGAGAAACAATAAAATATGAAAACAATGAAACAATAAACAAATTGTTGGAATTTCTCTTTCTATTTGCATCAATTTCACAAAGTTCTATTCTAAAGTACAATTGAGGGGGGAACCCCTACATATATGTTTTTTGTGACTAAAGCAGTTACATTGGTTAAAAAAAAATTGGATATATGACATATGTCAATGGATAGAAGTTTTCATGTTCTAAACACTAAAGAATATTTCTTATTCAAAAAAGGGAGTCTTTTATAATATATTGAGTGGAATTAGAACATGACATTCATCAATAGAAATCTTGACAATTGGTTATCTCACTCTTGAAGTGCTAGACTAAGATCTTACTGATATGGATGATGAAGAAGCTCCTAGTTTAATAGAAGATGAATAAATTCCAAGAGGGACCAAAGAGGAATAAACTCTTGTGACAACCATTTATGGTTTGTTGTTTTCCTACTTCTCTGCTTATATCTACCCATTTTATGCCTCAGAGCATTTATTATAATCAATGTTAATCAATTTTAATACATAATGGGTTCCTTTAGTAATTTGAGTATGAAATATAACATGGCATCGTGCTTGGTTAAGAAATTTTTAAGGCCTCATCGATTACCATAGCCTTCTCTATTCTTTGGTTGGCCCATGTTGTTCTACTATTTATTTACCAAAGGTTACTCCTCTAGCCATAGCCTACTTTCTAAAATTGATAATGAAGTTTTAGATCTGGGCTCAAAATCCATCCTTGTTGATGATGGAATCATCCTTGTTAGCAAGGTGTGTGATTTCAGCCTCTTTAAGGAGAGTTATAACGCTATCACCCTATTGGGTGAGAGACTAGCCTAAGGATCTCATGTCATAAATCCACTAGTTTGAATATTTACTTATTCCAATTATATAAGACTGAACAATATTCAAATCCTCTAATGGGATCAAGTTTAGGTCTTCAAATTCATTCATTCTAATCAACTTGACCAAGTTGATTACCTTGTTTTCATATGTCCCATAGTTGCTCTCTACCTTAACTATCATGTTATATATTTCATCTCCTTTCACTCTGTATTGAGTTAGAATATTCAGGGTTTCGAACATAACTTCAAAAACCCATTCCACCTTGGTGATGGTGTCTTCTAGCAATGTGTCTTTGTGTTGTTGATCTAGTTTGATTGTTCTTTGTTGTATTCCTTTCACTAACTCTATGGATTCATCATCATATGTGTTTATATTTGAGAGGGGGTACTCTTCATATTATTGTTGTTGTCCAATCCTAGATCTTTTCTCCTTGGTTAATTAAAATAAGGTTTCTTCATATTCATATATAATTATCTGATCTAGATGGGTTACCTTCCTTTTAGTTAGCCTCTTCATTACTCCAAACTTCTTATCAAATTCCAATGAGACCTATGGAGGGTCTTCTATAACCAAATCATGGTTCTCTATTATATCCAACTTCATTTCCTTTATATAGGATTTATCTAAAATATCCCCTTGAGGATAAGTGGATGGATAAAATTGATGAGTTGGTGTTAATTCCTGGAAGGTAGATGTTTGGGAACCAACATTAGACGTGATTAGGACAAATGCATAACCAAGGGATGAGGTGGGTAGTATTACTTCTACAGATGATGAAGAACTAGTGATAGTAGAAGTACTTGTTGATAACAAAGTAACTTAAAGTATAAAAATAGTAGGTATTTTATTTAGAAATTGAGGGTTGAGCCTAGGCATGGGCCTAGGTAGAAATGAAGGTAGAATGGCCATCACATAGACCTTGGAAGAGGATGAAACAATAACATTATTGATAGTGTTCAAGGCCATTGTTATGAGCCTAATCACAGGTCTAGTGAGGGGCCTATAGGGAATCATGTTCATGTGATATAGTGTTAGGGGATCATAGAATATACCTAAGGGATGGCTACTTAACATTGGAGTAAAATAAACACATTCTTGATTAGAAGTACTTGGTTCTTCCTTGATAAGAAGTAGGGAAGGCAACTTTGGTGCCAAAGCTACAAGTGTCATAATTAGTGGTATTACTATCTCAATTAAAGATGAAGGAGGCACCACAAATGCCTCTACCTACACTGAGATAACATTTTGTTCCTAGGATGGGGTGTTGGATGTTGCTCTAAAAATAGAAGCGTACTGAGTATGGTTTTTAGTCTCATCCCTTTCCTTCTCCAAAGTAAGAGATAATTCTTGAAATATCCTCAAACTAAGATGAGGGTTAGTTGGCCTTTCCTCTTCAATACTATCAACATGAATAGTGGATGTAGATGTTCCTACTTAAGCATCTTCAGGAATGATAACTTCATAGAAACCTACATATTTCAACCTACCTTTAACCTATGGGACATTGACATCTTTCAATCTATGCTTCACCTATTGGTCATTAGATGCATTGATGTAGAACCTATTTTCATCTTCAAGATCATGATGGTAGGTGATACTTAAATCTTCCCTATGTTTGATGCATGTTTGAATGTTATATGATTTGGGTCCCATTGCTTATTACCATATCTTTCCAAATTAAAAGTGGGAATTTATTTAGTAATAGCAATGACAGAGTTCTAATTCTTGATTCTAAATTGGCTAATGTTAGATAACTAAGGATGAACCAATCCTCTCTTTTTATTTTTGAATAATCCACCCACCCCTGTGAGCAACTGAAAAGCAATTTCATGTTCAGCCAGCTTGTCTAGAACTGTAACACATAAATTGAAGAGGTTTTTCTTAATTTTGACTATCCTCACCACTATGAAATTTGGGTAGTACCAGTAAGCTCCCAAGGTGTTCAATGTTGCTCTAATTTCCTCTAACAATTTAGGCATGGGATTTTCATGAATTTACCTATACACTATACGTTAGATATACTCAACTATTGCCCCCAGCTCCTTATACTTATACACTCTAACCTTTGAGAAGGTATGAGACACATTGCATTTCATCTTGGGGTCCCAATTCATGAACTAAGAGAACATTTGGGTGGCAAAGATGGAATCCACCAAATACTTCACCATGTAGAAATTACCCCCCTTATTGGCCATCACTTTTATGATCTATGTTGCTAGGTTACAAGATATGATTTCTCCCAAAGGGAGAGTCTTTACATCATTTATTATTTTGGATATAAGGGGAACCCATTTCTCATCCACATGGCATGTGTGTTCATCCCCATGCAATAGATTCATCATAACCATCTCCATTCTTACTCATTTTCTACATTGGTTGATGGGGATTTGACTAATTTTGGTTTTGTATACAATTTTTTCCTTATTCTCAGCCTAGTCTCTTAAAAATTACCTGAAACCATTAGTTTGGATCTACCAAGTTATAGTTTCTTGATTGTATACAATCTCTATTTTGGGAAAATCATAGTAATATTGAAAGGCTAGGTCCACTATGAAAGTAATGTCTTGACCTAAATTCAAATATTTAATCATGTTATTAATGAACTTATTCTAAATAAACATGTGGTAAACTAAGTCTATGCAGGGGAGTACGTCTGGGTTATACGATGCCTTGTGAAAGACTATAGATTTGAGTTCCATAATGTCCAACCTATCTTCTATCTCACTCAATCCTTCTTCATCATCACTATCTTGGTCCATAGTCTTTTCTACATGGTATAACAAGTTGTTATAGTGTTTATCATTAGTGGCCAATGCAACAAAGTTGAAATTGGTGTCCCAAAAGATTATGTTTGTCCCATAAGAGTAGAGGAATGGGACTTGTTTAATTGTTGGCTATAAATTTCTTAACTTCAACCATAGTTTCAATTTTTGTGATTGATAATCTTGCAGATTGATTTTATGGTAGAAGAATGCATAGAAGTCCTTATAAAATTCACATAATGATTTGGAATGTTTAGCAGATAATAACTGAATGTGAACCTAACGCTTTGATATGACAAGATTTAAACTCTAAATTTATAATTTAAACTGAATGATATGAGTCATAAATGGTATTTGGTATTTATCTTAACTTGATTTTATTTAAATCCTAGGTAGATCTTCAATTTTATTTTAACAAATTGAAAAATCTATTCTGATAAATTAGCCAATCACTAATTTTGCTTTGTCCACATGGCCTCTTACCATAAGCTTGAATTTTTTAGTTAAGTGACTCAGCTATATAACTATCAAAATAAACCCCATCAATATTTAAATCTTACCTATAACTATTACTTTATGGATAGTTGTGTGCCACCTAAGTACTATCTTGACATGTATTCAACACTTGGTGTCCTTTCTCATATTGTAGCCTTTTATTTTGAATATTAAACCCCTAAATGGGTTGTACGATACTCTACCAAGTGTCATATTATAATCAGATCATTATTCTCTAACCATTGCATGATTAACCCCTTTCATCCTTTGGCTGACATGGCCTTGGGACCTATACTAGTTTTCCAAGTGGCAAGCTCTCATTGGCTCATGTTGTCATGCAGATTAGTTATATATAACTTTTAATAAATATAAATTCTATGAAAATTCACCATGTGTAAAATTTTTATTGATAATGCACTCACTATGTTTATTTATTTCATATGATTATGTTATAACCATGAGATAAGGTTCCATGAGTCCTTAGCCTATTATTCCCAATTGTTGGGTGCCTTCCATGTTGTAACTTGTTATTCATGATGAACAAAAAAATTCCAAGTGTCATCCTATCATGAAATTATGGTATCATGAGATTAAAACATTACACCTTAACTATGGGGGGTGTCAAGGCCACACCTGAGTGTCAAGTAACAAGCTCTCATTGGCTCATGTTATCATGGGGCTTTAGAAAATAATAGGATCTTGGAAATATACAACTGGTGTCATATGACATATTCTCATCAGCTCTCAGGGTGCATAAATTTTTCATATTAAAATTTTATTTGACCCAATATTCACGATACTTTTCCAAGTGTCACATTACTATGCAATCATAGTATTACAAAATTGAACATTGCACCTTAGTTATGAGGGGTGTGACCAAGTGATAAGTGGCATGATGTAATAGGATTTCATTGTCATTAGACTTTTAGAAAGTAACCTATGCTTTAAGCTACCATGTTTGAGCACCAAATGGCATGCTCTAATTAGATTGTAACCCCTTTATCAACTAAAACATTATAATTTAGTGACAAGTGGTAGACTCCTATTGGATCTCTAGGTTGCAAGACTTTAGAACTCATTTGTGAAATGTAAATGCCGCAAAAGAGTGCCAAGTGGAAAAATCCCATTGGGTCATTGGGTCACTTAGTTTTTCAAGGGCTAAAAGATACGTTATAAAGCTTGAAACTTTATGTGGCTAAGTAACCAGTGTACATGACATTGTCATGTGTCAATTAATGTTGAGTTGGCATTGGGTTATTGTACAAAGGAAAAGGTGTGAAAGTTAGAAAATATTGAGATAAAAGAAAAGGGACAATTCTAAAGTTGTAAATTTGAGTATGAAATTTGACTTAGACCTTAGGTTTAAAAATCAAAATTAATGTATGTCATAGTCTTGAATATGAATTTCAACATAGTTAAAGTTAGACCATAATTCATAAACCTTAATTAAGTAACTTTGGGTGAGTTCTAGGGATCATACATTGGATTTTTGAATGTAACCCCTTGTAAGATAACTTTTAAACAAATCATATCATTAGAAATTTTAATGAACTAGATATTAATGAAATATTTAAAAGTGCTTCATTAATTATTTGTCATGGATTATCATGAATTTAAATCTTTCAAGTCATAGAAAGGGGGTTTTAGTCATGTGATACCAATGCTAAGGTATTTCTTAGGGTGGATGACCCAATTTTTCATAGGGTCCCTATTTTTATTAAAATGGGGCATGTTGATCTCAACACATTATAGTTTAGACTTTTATGTAAACATTCATCATTATTATCTATAAAACTTTTCTCATTGGGGATACTATATGCTCCTTGTCTTGCATGAAATGTTTGCATTTGTTCCCTTTTTTATCTTCACACCTTTAATTTATTTGAATTTTTTTCATTTTATTTTTTTCTAGCTTTAAAATAATATTCGTCACCCATGATTAGACAAAGTTGACAACTTCTGAAGGTGGGTACGACTAGTGAATTATTAAAATAAACTTGTAACATTATGTAATAAGTATAATGATACAAAATAGAATTATGGGTACATAAATCTTGGCATGATAAAATAATAATGTTTGATCTTCCATTATGTTGTTAATAAAAGGAACATGTATGTGTTTCTTAATAACTTTTTGTATTCACACCCTTTACCTTATACACATTACATATTATACTTTAAATAAATTTCTAAAGGGGCTTATTATTTCCTAAATCTCATAATTAATTACATAAATTTGATAATTGCTTCATTTAGTGATAAAATTATGGTCAATTAACCCAAAAATGGAATCCTATACAAATTATTGGGCCATAAATTAGGTTAATGAGGCTCAATTTGGAAAAAAACATGTCATTGATTATATATATTGACTAATTTGCTCAATTCATGATGAAATTAGAACTAATTTATCACAATATCACATCCTACTATATTAGTTAATTTATAGGGGCTCAAATTAACCCTAATTATGTGTATGATTAAACTAATTGATTTTTTAGTTCATGCAGTTATGAAATTGGTGTCAATTGAGCCCCATGTTATATCTTATATGGTCAAAATTATGTTTAAAATAGGCTCAATTTGGATGAAAATTCATTATTAATTACATGAATTGAATAAGTGTCTCATTTTTTAAATAAAACTATGTATAATTGAGGCCCCAATAAAATCCTATAGTCATAATTAGGTTAAAAGGGATTAAATGTGCCTCAATTGCCTCCATGATTGAATCAATCAATTTATTTCATTATGTGATAAAATTGGGGTTGATTGATGTCTAAATCACACCCTAAATACTCAAAATTAAGTTCAAAGAGCCCAAATTGGCTCAAATTACATCAATAATTTTACTTATTAACTAATTAGCTTAATTCATGATGGAATCATAGCTAATTTAGCCTAAAATAACATCTTATTATCAAAATTACGTTCAAGGGGATCAAATTGTCATGATTTACATATACGATTGAACCAATCAACTATTTGGTTCATTTTGTGATGAAATTGGGGATGATTGATTCCCAAATCACATCTTATAAAGTTAGAATTAAGTTTGTCAAGGGCTTCATTTTTCATAGATCACATCACTAATTGTACCAATTTATTAATTGGCTCAATATGTGACCAAATTAAATATAATTTATTCCCCAATCACAATTTATAGTTAATGTTAAGTTTAAGGGCATCAAATTAGGCCCAATTTCTTCCATGATTAAATTTTTTGACTATTTAGCTCATTTTGTGAAGAAATTTGGGTTAATTAATTCCCAAATAAAATCATATATAGTTTAAATGATATTCATATGGCTAAATTTTGTCCTAATAATGTCCTTGATTTTAATAATTGAATAATTGGTTGAATATGTTATGAAATTGGAGCTAATTTAAACTCAAATCACATCATATAGTCATAGTTGGGTTCAAAGACCTTAGATTGGCCCCAATTAGCTCCATGTTTGAGCCAATTTACTATTTTTTTAATTATGTGATGACACTGGAGTTTATTAAGGACTAAACCACATCCTATAAAGTCAAATTAAGGTTTGCAAGACTCAATTTGGACCAAATTACATCAGTAATTACACCAATTAGCTCAATTTATGATAGAATTAGAGTTATTTTAGAAAAAAATAACATCTTATTATCATATTTAGGTTTAATGGGTTCACATTTACCCTACTTTCATTTGTTATTTAACCAATCGATTCTTTTGTTCATTATTTTACAAAATTAGGGTTGATTGAGCCCCACATCATGTCCTACAAAATCAAAATTAGGTTTGAAATGGGTTCCATCTAGCCCAATCATGTCCCTAATTTCACCAATTAAATAATTTCCTTAATTTGTGATAAAATTAGGGATAATTAATCTCCCAATCACATTATATAATTTTAGTTATGTTGAATGGGCTCAAATTGGTTCTAATTATCTTGTGATTGAGCTAATCGACTGTTAGGGGTATTTTATGATCACATTGGGGTTGATTAAATAACAAATCACATATTATAGATTTAAAATTTGGTCCATGGGGCTTAATTTTTCCCAAAAAAATCATTGATTCCAACACATAACTAATTGACTCAATATGTCATGAAATCATAGCTAATTTATCCCTAAATCACATACTATAGTTGTAGTTAGGTTAAAGGGGGAAAATGGCTCTAATTGCCTCAATTATTGAAAAAATAAACTCTCTGGTTAATTAAGTGATGTAATTGGGGCTGGTTGAATCACAATTCACATCTTTTTTAGTGTGTTGTCTTTGATTTCATAATGAAATGCTACAAAAAAATAAACTATTGAAAATTGGATTTGATCTATAGAAATATATAGATCTGAATGCAAAATAAGTAAATTACAAAATTATAAATAGGTATAAAATAGTAAATTGAGAATAAAACATGTAAACCTACTTAAAACTAATTATATACTGACTCTACGTTTTGACTATGACTAGAAACTAGATCGAAAGACCTATAAACTATCTTTATGGAAAATAAGAATTTAAAATTTTTTGGCCCAAGGTTACACTACATGGAAAAGGATTTTTTTATGTCTTATACATTGATTTTAGTTTCAAATTTATTCACTATAATAATTATTTTTTATCTAAGTGTATGTGCCTATTTTTTAGGGTTTACGATTTTATTTGTGCTGATTTAGTGCATGAAATACCTACAAAATCAAAACCCTAGATCCTACACATTAAACACAATAGAGATCAAATGTCAAAAATGGTAGAATATGGTTACAATAATAGTATATATATCTTAATGAAACCCTTTGCAATCTGAGTTGTACCTACATAAATAAAATGGGCTTCAAGCCAATATAGTTCTTCATTCTAGAGTGAGTGTGTGAGTTTGATTTTCTTATATGAATGAAGCTAGTTATATTTCTCAAAATGATTAAAATTTAGTGACCTTAACTAGAAATTAAATATATTCAGACTTGGCCTATGAATGTGATAATTATTTAGAATTGGAATGAGAATAAATAGTTCTCTTTTGCTTAGAGTGTAGTAGAATTTATAGGTGATTGTTAGATGTATTTTGAATGATGTTGATGTGATTATATAAGATAAAGTTTTGAAAATTTATGATACCCTACCTTGATTAAATTATGTAGGGGTAAAATTTAATATCTCAAATTTGAAAATTTAACCATTCTAGTATGGGGGATAAGGTTACTATGTTGGAATGGGCTAGAGTGTGGCCCTATCTGACATAGTGTAGTCAAGTCCTAGAAGGATAGAGACTGATGGAATTGGTATGATAGGTGATTTTAATTAAAATATGAATGTCTCAATTATTTTACAAGTGGTTTCAAGATTTTTTTTTGTAATATTTAATGCTCCTTTATAGATTAAAAATTAATAGAATGTTGAGTAGGCCAAGTAAAGTAAATATATCAATATTAAATACTATCAAGCACTTAATAAATAAATTTGAGTATCTACATTTACTCCCACTTTATTATAGTTATGAAATGAAGTGAAAATGAATATATCCATGTATATTTGAACCTAACTATGTATACACACTTTGTATTTTGATGTGAAGCTTGATACTTTAATATGCCTTAATGTGAAACCCACAACAATGCCACTAAAAGTAGTTATTTTTCTAAAGTAGTGATAGTCGGTAAAAAAATATGATTATGATTAGCAATTTTCAATATCAAGATATATCAATGCATATACTAGAATATAAGGAATGTAAGGATAGAACCTACTAATAGAAACTATGTATGATATGTCCTAAAGTGGTAGATGTATCAAATTAATAAAACCTCAATTAGTGTATATTCCCCTACTGTGTAGATGGTAGCAATTATGAATCAGTGTAATGGACTTGAGCCCTGTAATCAATATACAAGCATTCAACAAGAACAAGTGAAGCATATATGTATGATAAAATTAACTATACTAAGATACCTAGCATGTGTAATATCTAGAAAGTATAAGAAATGAAAACATAAAAATGCATACAGTTTGAAAATTTGTGTTTTCTAAGTAATATTTGAATATTTTTGTGTTTTGGCATGTTATATTGTTTTTATATTTTATAGATATAATTTATCAACAAGTAATATGAAAATGAACTATGTATAAGGATAAAGAGACAATAAAGTATGTACAAGAGGTTAGGAACTATACTAACCATTGAGTCTCATGGGAGACTCATTATCACTATGGCATGTGTCAAAAATATGAATGGTAGTCTCTTGTGTAGTGTGAATGTTATGGTGTAGTTAAATGTTATTGCAATAGGAATATATGTATTATCCATCATTAGAATAATAATAATGTGGAATTCTAAAGTGAATTACCCCATACTGTGCAGTTGACAATTATGAATTATGATTTTGTATATTTATTGTGATTTTTCCCTTTAAAACTATGCTTATTATAGACATATGGTGTTGTGGAGGCTATTTTCCTAAAATCCTCTTGTGAGAATACTTGGTTGCTTAGCATGATCTTGAATTTGTCACTTAAGTTCTTACTCTTTTTGTAATATGTCATGTGTATCTAGATATTTTACCTTGATAAATTGTATCTGTGAATGATTGACCTTAGGATGTTCAATAAATCCCAAACCCTATTGACTAACATTATCAACTGCTAGAATAAGAGAAGTGATGTCTTGGGTTTGCTTTCCAAAACCTTGACCATAATAATCAAATTATTGTATATATTTGTGACCAAACACATATTGCTATGAAGGTTGAGCCTCATTTTAGAGAGGTAGGTTTGCTTGTTTGACTTTTTATTGTTTTACCTATGATTTTTATAATGTTTCTTGATTTGATTGCACTTTTAGAACCTTTTGTTGTTCTAAGTTAGGCTTTGGTAACCATTTTTTTATTGTTTCTAAATTTGACCCTTTTTAAATTTATTGATGTGTCATTGTATGTTTTGTGGATGATGTGTTATTTTTTGAGTCATTTGTATCTATTATTTGTTATATTTTCATTTTCAATGATAAACATGAATTTTTGGGGTGCCCATGAATTCTATGATATGCACAATAATATAATGATCTCCTTACTAGGTGTGGGGAGGGTAGGTTGATCAAATTAATTTTAATCATTTACATTATTAACTCACTTGAACTCTTATTTAACCTTTGAATGTCCTTTGGATCACTAGTTGTAGATTTAATTTATTTATTTATTTATGATTTGGATGTGTAACATTGTTTACCAAAAATTGACTAGGTGAAGATGCATATACATGATGTACGTTATTATGCCCTAGAGGCCTTTGCCTTCTAAATTGATTTTAAAATGTTTTAATATTTAAACGTAATATTTGATTCTAATTTTTTAAACTCGAAATTATCTTATTCATACTGATAATTTGATCTCATAGAGTCTCCCAAGTGCAAACCCTAGCTATATCTGAGTGAACATGTAAGGACACACCCTGTAAGGAAGAGGTTTAAATAGGATGAGTATGGGGAATAGTTAAATTGGTATAGGTTTCTTAATATCATGTAATAATTATAGCATGGACCTAGTTAAATGGAAATTATTTATCACCCTCACAGAGATGAGAAGATTTTTCCTTGTGCAGAAGATATGACATCAAAACTTAAAACATACTTTTTAGCTTAGGTGCTAAATCCTCTATGTGTGTATGGGTTTTATTGTTAATATAATTCCATATATGAGAAATATAACATGATATGAGATAT
The DNA here is from genome assembly GCA_037957365.1 of Torreya grandis. Taxonomy (NCBI): domain Eukaryota; kingdom Viridiplantae; phylum Streptophyta; class Pinopsida; order Cupressales; family Taxaceae; genus Torreya; species Torreya grandis. The sequence goes on along the minus strand of JARHVA010001261.1, from coordinate 789,441 downwards.
GGCATATATTTAAATTGATGTAAAACATCGTGTATACATGTGCTTATGTCTTTTATGAGTTAATTCTGAATTTTAGGGAATAATATTAAAAATGAAAGTATTAAAATTTGTAACAAAAAATATTAATTTATTATGTCATTATGATCATAATTATATAAAATATAAATAAAAAGATATATGGATCTGAAATCTAAATTATGGAAATATAAACCCTAGGGTTATCTAGGGTAGGGTTCTGAATTAGGGTTTATTTGTAAAAATATAAATTACATTAAATAAATGAAACCCTAATATGGGATTGATTAAATGATATAGGTTATGCCCAAATAAAAAAAAAAAGAAGTTTATGACTCTAATTTAGTGCAAAAACATTAGAAGGTAAACCCTATGTAAAACTAGGTGTTTTAAGCAATATTCAAACTAAGTCAACTTCACTAAATGTTTTAACCTTTTAAGGTTTTACTCTGTAAATCCTAATTTTGACTAAAGGGTTAAGTTTTATAAACCAGTGAAATAATATGCAATAAATAACCACTAATTTTTTACAAATTATGACTTGCTTTAAATTTTTAAAAATAGTAATAAATGATTACAAATAAAGGCTTATCTAGAAAACACCTGATGTAAAAGATTTGAATCATAAAAATTTGGATAGGAATAGATCTGAATGTCATCAACAAGATCTATATGTCAGATCCTCTCCTAGATAGTAGTGACACACTTTGACAATAGTGCCATGTGTATCTAATATTCTAAAAATGACATTAATGTCCTCTATGTAGGATTGTTCATAAAATCTCGGTACACCCGCATCTATGTCTCTAGGTTCTATTCTTATTCACATTAAATCTTGAACTCTTTATTATTCATGTAATAGTTGATTCATGACGAAAACCCTAATCCTCTTTAAAAGTATGGCATGTGATGAAAATGTGTGTTTTCTAGAACGATAGGTTGTACATCCATAACACCCTATTGTGATGAGAGTTTCCTACATACTAATACTTCAAGGAGGTATAAAACTCTATGTAGTTATCCCAACCTAAGTGTTAGTGCAAGAGTAAGTGATGTTAGAATGATAGTGGTCTTGAATACATTGAATTTTTTTGAGATTGCAAATCTAAAAAAATGGGATTAGGGAAGCTTAAAATGGTAATATGTAGAAGTAGGGAAGAATATGGATTAATAACTTTGATTTTGCTCACCTTATTTCATGTTTGAATAGGTATTTTACTTCTATTTTCCATTTATTGGATATAGGTCTAAAAGTCATGTATTTGTAGTGTTTTGTATCTTATGAAGATAATAAAAAATTCTTAATTTGACCTTAATAGGGTTCAACTTCTAAAAAAATATTTATTCAGGAGAGTTAAGATAAGGGACACTAGCACCATGTGGGTCTATTGTCCTTAGTGTGTCACCAATGTCCAGTTGACAGGTTACTAGTCACAAAGGGCTAGGATCTAGGAATGAATTTTTGAGACTATGTTTTAGCTAACTAGGGACACTTTTGGTTCACACAAAGGTTGGAAAAGTATGATCTAGAAGGCTTCAAGATAGTTCTATGGATAATCTAGGAATAGGTTATCTCAAGTAGCACTCTTAGCACTCGAATACCATTTTTAGGTGGTTACATATTCACATCAAATCACCTTGTGAAAGTATGTCCTATATCACACCTGAATACCTTGTGAGAAGTAATGTGTATTGGAAACTAAATATGCTATTTACCTATTATCAAATAAATAAAATATTTAAAGAAGTAAGATAATAATATTTTTTGAATGCTTGTAGGTCCCAATTTTGATTTTTTTTAAAGTATATGTTTTTTTGGAATTTTTTACATATATGAATGTATTTGTAATTATTTAAATATTTTTTTATTTTTAATTTGTAATTATTTGAACTTAATATTTGAAATAAAATCTAAGAATCAAGGTT